>PVJN01007367.1:0-69625 GCA_004026805.1 Lasiurus borealis | reverse complement strand
ATTGCAAAGTCTCTTAGTGACAGGCTAGCTGTGTGGTTAGGAGGTCCTCTTTTTGTCTTTCTATTCACTCCTATTTCTCCCTATCATTTTTTTTCTTGGTTTGCATAGTTTGTGTTTTTAATAACTTTGAAATCTTTAACTTTATCTCGGATTCATTAAATATAACTAACAATGCAGGGCCTGTTTGAACTCCAAGGGAAGAAAACCACTTTTCTTATAGCCATACTAACTGTGATTGCAAGCTCAGCATACTTTCCTTACCTCCAGATCTTTACTTTTGTTGAACCCTCTGCTTCAGCAATCTTCTTGCATTCTTGAGCTGTTGACCTAACTAAATAGATAAATACCTTCCCTATTCCTTCCTCCAAGCCTAGGTTAGGTACTCCTTTTTTTATATATAGAATATATTTTTTATTGGTTTCAGAGAGGAAGTAAGAGGGAGAGAGAGAGAAACATCAGTGAGGAGAGAGAATCCCTGATCAACTGCCTCCTGCACGTCCCCCACTGGGGATCGAGCCCACAACCCAGACAAGTGCCCCCAATTAGAATTGAACCTGGGACCCTCCAGTCTGCAGTCCAACGCCCTATACACCGAGCCAAACCAGCTAGGGTGGTAACTCTTTTATGTTCCCCCTTAGCATCCTGTAATTACCACTGTATTAATAATTAATATAATGTTCTATAGTTCCTGTTACTTTGTCCCCCTCCCCACTTCACCCCCAAGACTGTGCTACTTGAAATAACAAACTTGTCTTTGTCTTTCTTGTATACTTAGCACCTTAGTATCTGGCACATGTGACATAGAGTGAGGGTTGGCTGTTTGCACAGACCAGGTGGTAACTGGTGGAGCTAGTTAACTCCAAATTGATTAGGGTAATTGATCTTAGGGTATTTTGAAGATTGAGTGAAGGAAATCACACTGGAAGTTTAGGCATGACCTCTTGAATCTCAAAGCAGATTGCTTGGAGTTTGGTGAAAGCACAGAGGAAACTTGCTCCCTTCTTAGATGTGCTTTTTCAAATTTTTATCTCAGTTCTGTTTAAATTTCAGTCCTTTTTTCTTACAGATTAAGAAATATCCTCTCAGTGGTTGGTACCGATGCCTTAAAAAAAACTAAAAAAGATGATGAGAAGTCTAAGAAGTCCAAAGAAGAGGTAAAATATGTCTTTACCTTTGCAATGTAAACATGAAGGAGATGAGGGGATAGTTTTCTCATTTTATGTTTTCAGTGGTTTGCTTTGCTAGGATTGGGGGTAGGAGAGTTGAAGACTCTACCATTCAGGAATAGTTGTTGGGCAATAATTTATGGTTTCTGTGTAGATATAAATGGAAACTAGTGAGTTTCCCATTCAGGAAAGAACTATAGCATTCCTGGTGTAACTTTTAACAGGGAACCAGAAGCCATCTTAACAAGACCTCACAGAAAGAAACAGTAGAAAGCATATGCCTGATTTCATCCTATTACTGAACTGAGTTACCTTTATTCTGGGCAGTTAAAATAGGGAATTGACAGCTACGAGTGGGGGCAGAAATGCTCAGACTTAATATTTATTTTCTTAATTTAACTTCCAGTATCAGCAAACCTGGTACCATGAAGGACCACACACCCTGAAGGTTGCTAGACTATGGATTGCTAATTATTCACTGCCCAGGTGAGGAGAGCCTCGAGAAGGAGAAAGAAGATTATTCTTGTTTTCTCTCAGGGATGGAGGACCTGCTTTAAAATGACTGGTTATTAAGTGAAATTGAGTATAAGATACTTGTGTAAACCCTTCATGTAAAACCCATTTACTCTCATGATGGTAATGTTGTTTGCATGTCATAGGGCAATGAAACGCTTGGAAGAGGCCCGTCTCCATAAAGAGATTCCTGAAACAACTAGGACCTCCCAGATGCAAGAGCTGCACAAATCTCTCCGGGTAAGATGCTGTCAGCAATTGTTCAATATCTTAAAGGTTCTTTTATGTTCATTAGATTTTCCCTTTTGGCCCACCTCTAAGAGGGTAAAGGCAGCTAGATTTACTCCTCCCTGCTTACACTGTACTGTGTACACAGCAGAGGCCTGTAGTTCTGTTCTTGAGTTCTTCCCTTTAGGATGTCAAAGCTATAGATCTCGCCATGGTTTTCTTCTTTATATTTAGCTAACAGTAGGGCTAGTAATACTAAGACTGCAGAAGACCGTGTGCTGCAGTTTGAGAGAAGCCTTGACCCATTCATTCATCCATATAAGTATCCCCTAATGAAAAAAGGTATAAAAGAATCTTGGGTTGTATTAAAACTCTGAAGTTGCTTTGTTATAGTGGAAAAGCCAACTCCTGGATTAGCCTATTAATGATCATTGTATGTTGTGTTGTGTTTTTTTTTAAGTCTTTGAATAATTTCTGCAGTCAGATTGGGGATGATCGGCCTATCTCCTACTGTCACTTTAGTCCCAATTCCAAGATGCTGGCTACAGCTTGTTGGTAAGTTAAGTTTTACAGTGACTTTTTTTCCCTCCTAAATAAGGACTAGGTTCAGGAAAAAAGTTAGCATGTCTTAGATATCTATTTCTATGTTACCCTCTCACTCTGCTGCTCATGATCACACCAGACTAGAGATGCTACTGCTCTACCTGTTTGTTAAACAGTAAAGTCTTTGTGAACAGTTCTTAGTGTTCACAAGGGACCCCAGAGATCATGACATGTAGCAGTATGTTCCTGACACTAGTGTTTTGGAGCATTACATGGAGTGAGCTATCTTTATTTTATTTTCTACTTACCACCATATTTGCATAAAACTCTTAGGATGTGATAACTTGTTTTGTTCTATTTAGTTACTTTTGTGGGACATGACCCACTAGATATAAGAGGGGAAACTTCCTTACATTGTATGCACAGGAACTACTTGACTAGGCAGCAGTTGAGACCGTGGTTCAGGAGAAAGCCGAGGACCTACACAGATACCTCCACCTCTCCAAGCCTCAGTTACCTTCATTAGAAAGCAGAAGTTATCATTCCTATTTTACGTACCTCACAGGTCTGTTAATAAGGATCATTTGAGATGATAGATATAAAAGTAATTGGTGGGAAATTTCCTGAAAAAAGTCTTTTCAAAAATTTTTTTTTAAAGTCTAAAACAAATTACGTATTTTGTAAGCAGCAAAATGCTATTCATATTTAAGGAGATAGTATCATTATTAATGCTATTATTGTTAATGGATAATTTAATTTGTCCTACCTTCCCTCACAAATTGACCCAAAAATTAAGGAGAATCGCAACTTGTATGTATTAATTATAGTCCAGTAGAGGCTTCTAGTTGCATGAGAACTAAATGTAGCTTTCTTCTATAACACTTCAAATAATAAGCTTTTCAGTCTTTTTCTGTCTGCCACTGTAAAATTTAATGGGGGTGAAAAGAGATTGTGATGTTACCAAGGTACCTTTTCCTTCCCAGACCAACCCTGGCTGAGATGCTTTCCTTTGTATTTGATAGGAGTGGGCTTTGCAAGCTCTGGTCTGTTCCTGATTGCAACCTCCTTCACACTCTTCGAGGTGAGTTAGAATGTGTTCTTCACATTCTTAAGTCTTTTTGTGTTTTTCTCTTATTAATGTACTTTAAATATAGTTTAAATTGAAATAATTTTTAAAATAGTTGAATAGTTACTTGAATACTCTATATGTCTTTATTTCCCTAATATGTACCTATATTATTCATCATAGTCTGTATTTGCACATAAGTTATAAGGGAGCAAGAACCCTTTAACTTTCATCTCTTACCCTCCTTCAGGCCATAACACAAATGTAGGAGCAATTGTATTCCATCCAAAATCCACTGTTTCCTTGGACCAAAAAGATGTCAATTTGGCCTCTTGTGCTGCTGATGGTTCTGTGAAACTCTGGAGCCTTGAAAGGTGAATATTACTGTTCTCTCTATAATGAAATCACTGAAATACATAGTTGACTGGTTGGCTCTTAGGACCCGAAAATCTGACGTTTAACCCCAGAGTACTCTAAGAGTCAAGGAAACTTCTTATGAAAATAGAATAGTGCCCAGCTAGTGTGGCTTAGTGGTTGAGCTTTGACCTATGAACCAGGAAGTCATGGTTCAGTTCTCTGTCAGGGAACATGCCTGGGTTACATGCTCGGTCCTCAGCATGAGGTGTGCAGGGGGCAGCTTCTCAGTGATTCTCTCTCATCATTGATGTTTCTTTTCCTCTCCCTTCCTTGCTGAAATAAAAAACACATTTTAAAAAAATAGAGGATTTTTCTTATACCTTTTCTCATCTGAGTTGTGTTAGGCTTTTTCTTGTCAACTTTAGAACTTGATTTTTGCCTCTAACATAGTGGCCACTTTTTCCTGGCTCTGTTACTATGGAAAGATCTATTTTACCTCCTATGCAATATATTGACACTGAAGAAATGCAGTATTTGGTAGATCGACTAAAGATACATTCTGACAGCATGTTGGTTCTTAGCCACAGGGGAGGGGAAGTGAGGTTCTGTCTGACAGTATTGCTAAAGAAGTGATGTCTTCCTCCCAGGAGCATCATCCTTTACCTAGACCAGTGGTCGGCAAACTCATTAGTCAACAGAGCCAAATATCAATAGTACAACAATTGAAATTTCTTTTGAGCCAAAAACTGACTTCTGCTCATGGGCCACGAAGTTTCAATCGTGTTGTATGTGCGCGCCCGCACGTGGTATTTTATGGAAGAGCCACACTCAAGGGGCCAAAGAGTCGCACGTGGCTCTCGAGCTGCGGTTTGCCAACCACTAACCTAGATTGTATTTTCCAATTACAACAGTTTTAAATGTGTTTATGAATATTGTTTTTCAAGGAAATTTTGGAAGCATGCTGTTAGCCAAAAGACACCTGAATCCAATTTCTTTGTTTTCTTTCTTTGGGAAAGTACATAAGGCTTTTGTAAAGAGCTCAGTACTGTTTCCACTTCTTACCAGACAAACTCTTACATATGAGCACAGCAAGTTTTTAATTGGCTTTGATAACGCTCAGCAATATTTGTTCCCCTAGGACTTGGATTGCTTCTGTGTATGCACATTGACAAAGTTATCTTTTTAATTGTCCTCTTTAGAGATCTTGTTTATTTTTTTTCACTGGTGTTTCAGATCTTCCTTCTGTAGCTACTGGCTAATAAAATTTAAGGGTCACCCAAAGGAAACTAAGCCTCTATGTAGTTAGGAGTTCCTTTTTCTTGAACAAGCTAAAGTTTGAGATTTATATGTAATCCACTTGCACCAAAACTGCTTGATTTTTGTAGCCTCACATCTCTCTTAAAGTATGTTTTCTTCCTACAATCTCAGTACTATCTTGGTGCAGAGAAACTATTTTTGCTTATCTTTTATTTTCTCTTAATTCTAAGTGGTATAGCCTTCAGAGTTTAACAACATCGTGAATTCAGGTAGAAGGAGTGTTTCTTAATGGTATAGTCAGTTTTGCCCTGTGGTACATGAAGTCCCAAATCTCTTAAAACCTTGGGAAGTGACAAATTCTTGTTAGACCTAAAGTTTTAACAAATTACAAGTGTGTTTACAATTTGGCTTCTCAAATTATATAAAGTTGGTGCATCTGTATGCAACTGTTAATAAATTCAATGAATATTTATTTACTTGCATATAGAACAGTTTACTCACATGTATTTGATTTCTTTTCAGTGATGAACCAGTGGCAGATATTGAAGGCCATACAGTACGTGTGGCTCGTGTAATGTGGCATCCATCAGGACGTTTCTTGGGTACCACCTGGTAAGCCTTCCTATTGTTCTATCTGTACTAAAGGCCTGGTGCACAGATTCATGCACCGGTGAGGTCCCTCACCCTGGCCTGCGCCCTCTCTCAATCCAGGACCCCTCAGGGCATGTCAGAGAGCCGGTTTCGACCTGATTCCTGCAGGCCAGGCTGAGGAACTCCACCCGTGCACGAATCCGTGCATTGGGTCTCTAGTATGCATATAAGATCTTTGGTTAATCTCTTCTCTCCCTCTCCCTTTCCCTCTGAGATTCATCAGTCTGGTCCATGTTTCCATGCCTGTGGTTTCTGCTCCTGCATTGAGCATCTGCCCCCTGGTGGTCAGTGTGCATCATAGATACTGAGTCACTTAGGCTTTTATATATATATAGATGGACTTATGACATCTTATTAATCCTTTATGGTTAACGGCCAAGTAAATTTTTAGAAGAGAGATCTTCAAGGATTTTATTGGATGTCAGTAAATCAGAATAGAATATTTTATGTAGTTAGAGGTAATATATTTGCTCTTAAATTGCAGCATGCTTCTTGTTGCTAGGAAGTAAATTTTAAAGTCACTAGTTGTCCAGAAAACTAAAATTTTCACTCTTTCTTGACCAACACTAGGGGTGTGTGTGTTTTGTTTTCTTTGTATTTGTTGTTTTTTAGGGGGAGGGGGAGTGTTGTGGGGTTTTTTGCATTATAATCTCTCTGCTTACAAATTGGTCAACCTGTCTGGTTCTGTAAGTTTAAAGAAAGATTGGTTCACATTGTTTGTATGTATGAGCGGTTCCTTTTTCTTCCTGAGGAGTAATCAGTTGTATTATTGAGCCATAGTTATTTATTCATTTTCCTATTGATGGACAGTTGGGCTGTTTCCAGGTTTTGGCTAGTCAGAATAAAGCTGCCATAAACATCCTTGGATAAAACTTTGTAGACATGCTTTTTTCTTTCTCTTAAATAAATACCTACAAATGCAAATGCTAGGTCGTAAGGTACATGTGTATTTAGCTTTTGAAAAACTTCCAAGGGGTTTTCTAAAATGGTTGCACCATTTTACATTCCCAGAATTCTGATTGCTTCACCTCCTTGCCAACGGTTGGTTTTGTCAGTCTGTCATTCTGCTCAACATAGCAAATGTGTAGTAAAACCTCATGGTTTTCATTTTTGTTACTTGAATGATTGTTATATGCTTACTACCACTTGTATATTCTCTTGTGTGTAGTTTTCAGGTGCTTTATTCCTTTAAAATGTTTGACTTTTTCTTTTCTGTCTTTATTTCCATGTACATAATCAGTTCTACAACTATTTATTGGAGAGACTTTTCTTTCCCTGATGAAATTGCTTGACACCCCTATTGAAAATCATTTGACCATATATGAGTGGGTCTATTTCTTTTCTTTCTTTTCTACTCCAGTTATTTGTCTATGATTGACTTTTGTATCCCCAACATGAATTTAGGGCCCAGTAAATATTCAATGCTTGATGAATGAAAGAACATAAAAGTGGAATTGGGGAAGAAAGAAGGCAACAGAGTCTTTGCTGAGCCATTCTTAGGGGATTTTGATCTTAAAATGGCCACTGAAATAGGTTTATTGGAAGTCGTAATAAGACAGATACGCTTAGTTATTAAGACACTAGAGGCCTGATACACAAAATTCATGCAAGGACCTTGGCCCTGCCACTGCAGCAGCCGCCACAGCCAGGGACCTCTGCTGCCTCTGCCTCTGCCTCTGCCCCTGCCCCTGCCCCCTGTGGCTTTGTTCAGGAGGAAGGATGTCTGATCTAATTAGCATATTATGCTATTATTATCGATTGCTTATGCCAGAAAATAATTTGTTTTATAAGTAGTTGCAGAAGCATAACTGAAGCTATAACTAATAATAATACCTTGCACATTGTAGAAACTGAATAAACATATGCTGGCTAAATATCTGTGTATTGTTGTTTTTCTAGCTATGACCGCTCATGGCGCTTATGGGATTTGGAAGCTCAAGAGGAGATCCTGCATCAGGAAGGCCACAGCATGGGTGTGTATGACATTGCCTTCCATCAAGATGGCTCTTTGGCTGGCACTGGGTAAGGCTTTTTCCACACAGCCAGGGGCAGGGCAGCTCAGCAGTCTCACCTCTTATGTATAGCTGCTTCCACGGAGAACTGGCTTCACAGTGTTCGTTTGTAAATTATTTTCTCAGGGGACTGGATGCATTTGGTCGAGTTTGGGACCTGCGTACGGGACGTTGTATCATGTTCCTAGAAGGGCACCTGAAGGAAATCTACGGAATAAATTTCTCCCCCAATGGGTAAAATAAGCTCATTGAATGATGGGGTGAAGAGGGTTCTTGGTCAGGAAGCACTCTTTGTTTCTAACTTTGATACTGCATGTGATCCACAGCTACCACATCGCAACCGGCAGTGGTGACAACACCTGCAAAGTGTGGGACCTGCGGCAGCGGCGCTGCATCTATACCATCCCTGCCCATCAGAACTTAGTGACCGGGGTCAAGTTTGAGCGTAAGCTTTCCTCCCGTTTTAGAATAATGAGAAAGACAGATTGCACTTTCATGGAATGGAGGCCAGGCTGTAGCTTAACTTGGAGGTGGAACAGGAGAGAATTTGGACTCTGTTGAAGAAGCAAATTATAATTTCCTGACCTCTACCCTACTTTCAGACAGAACTATGGCACAGCATGCTTGTTGCTAGGAGGTAAAAGACTTACTTCCTGAGTGCTTTGCTGCATCTTTTCCTCCATGGAAATCCTAAGCACCAAATCTTTAATATTATTCTGAGCAGGCTGTTAAAAGAGCCAAAAAAAAACTTAATGTTATTTGTTTTTCTAATTTTCCCTGTAGTTGTCCCTTCTTCCTGGAGACCTGGTAGGAATATAGATCAGTGTTGGGTTTTTATGAATGTAGAAATACCTTCTTTTTTGAAATAGTATGTTCTGGAAGATGGTTGTGCTTTTCTTAAGCTCTTTTGAATACTTACATTCCTAAGCAACTCCCCTCTTTTTCTCTTGTAGCTATCCATGGGAACTTCTTGCTCACTGGTGCCTATGATAACACAGCCAAGATCTGGACCCATCCAGGCTGGTCACCACTGAAGACTCTGGCTGGCCATGAAGGCAAAGTGATGGGCCTAGACATTTCTTCTGATGGGCAGCTGATAGCCACTTGCTCATATGACAGGACTTTCAAGCTCTGGATGGCTGAATAGGCACCATCAAAAAAGAACACAAACCTCACACTCTCCCTTCAGAGCCATTTTGTTCTATCATGTTTGTTGCCAATCACCATGTATAGACCCTCAGTAGATTGGATTTCTATGTCGGCTCCAACTTCAAGCAGACAACCCAGTTCCTGAGTGCTGGTGAACCCCTTTTTCATATTTGAATTTTAATTTCATCTTCAAGCCCTGCCACTAACTATGTAGACAATTGTTTTTATTAATCTTTTGTTTGAATAACCTGTTGCCTTCCTCAAAGCACTCGGGATTGTGGCTAGCTCCATTTTTAATTCTTGAAACTTGGCTTTTTATTACATGGTACATGCTTCAGGACTACTTGTGACCTAGGGAGAAGGTGGCTGGACTGCAGTCTAGGAGCCCTCGGGTAAAGAGGCACATCTCACCACATACTGGTTAAGTAAAGCCTGACAGAGCGAGAACCTTTCCTCTGCCCTGAAATTGGGAGGTGAAGAGGTAGACACACCACAGCGATGCTCAGAGTTACGCAGTAAAGAAGATTTCACCTCTTCCTTTGATTTCACTTGGAATAGTACCTGCCTCAGGGAGCTTCAGGAAGCTCAGAACTGAACATTTGCCCTGTTGGAAAAATGTCTTCCATTTTTCTTTGATATTTGGCATCCTTCATGTTACCCCAAAGCTAGACCATTGTGTCAAGATTCAATGAAATGTTTAGAAAGCTAACATGATGTCTCTATTGTGCGAACTCCTTTTTATTGGTTATTTCATGTCAAGGTAACTTTGGAAAAAATCCCTCAAGGATATTACTAAACATCAACTTTGACTTTTTTTCTTTATTACATATTTGCTACAGAGTAAAATCCTATTATAAAAACTATACTTTTCAAATAATTATTTTTCATAGTTAAGTCTTTTCTGAATCTCAGCCTTTGGTCCATCAAAGTCCCTGTTTTTTGGTTTGAGATACAACATGTGATCTCAAATATGATTACTCCAAGTTCTATCCCCTTAATAAGCACTCTATTGATTAAAAAAATATAGAGAGGACTATTGCATTGTGGGCCAAACTACCAGTGAACTAACTATATAGTATCTTGACTCTTAACTCTTTTTCATTGGCTATCCAGCTGTTGCTTTCACTTTTTTCCACCCCAAATATACAATCATTGAACTCTGAAAGTACACAGTAAATTTATACAAAAATACAGAAATTTAGAAAAAAAGATTGTATATAGAACATTCAAGGAGGGTTTGTATGATGGCTTCTCCTTGAAGTGTTGAGCACACTACTTGCTATTTCAGAACAGCTAAGTGTAGCTTGTCTAGCTCTATTCTTCAAGCTTGATTGTGTGATGTGTAGCTAAATATTGTGTTTAATCAGTTATAACCAAATTGTTGCATATCCTGTGTACTTGTTAAGCTTCTGAGTTCTCAACCCTGCTCTCTGTAGAGTACTGCACTATGGTTTAAGTATAAAGGGACATATTTCCTCCGTAGTTGGCCATGAAAAATGTTATTTTCAATACTACCTTTGTAGTATGTGTAAACTAATAATGAACATTAGTGTATTAGCGCATAGTTTGAATATAATGTGTTAAAATTTTGAGTTTTTCAAGTTTAAATTCTATCCCATTAACCTTGTCTTTGGAAGTCCAAGAGATTTAGAGGTGGCAACTGAGTAAAAACATTTTATCTAAGTGTTGGACAAATCAGGTGTCTTATGGAATATATATTTCTTCACTGGAAATGTTGTAAGAAAGGAGTTAGCTGAGGAACATAAACCGAGTGTGGCATTTTATAATAATGGTGAGATAAATACAGCCACCGCTTAACAAGATACTCTCTGGCCAAACTGCGCCAGGCACATTCAGTCATCTCTTAATCCTCAGAATCTCAGGAGTTTTCTTTTTACAAACAAAAGCTCAAAGAAGTTAAGTGACTCGCTCAAGGTTACCCACTTAGTAGTGGATCCCGCTCTGTCTCTGTATGACCTTATGAAGAGATGTCATAGGGTTGTATTGACTATTGGCAACACTGGCCATAGACCAGTCCAGCCAGCATGACTTGTGCATAGCTTTAACCATTCCACCTTTTATACTGCCCTTTGACAAGTCACTGCATCTCTTCCTGTGACTTCATGCCCAAGGGAGGTAATACTTTCGCCACTTCGACCTCCTGAACCTATGAGGATCCTATAATGTTATCCAACAGGAAACTGCATTTCAAGATATTTTGTTGTGCAGAACTATCTGTAGCATGAGTACTAAAAGCCAGAAGCACAACCCACTCGCTTTATTGGTAGATCAAAGATGGTCCCAGACATTTCCAGAGGCACTCCCAGGAGGAGGGCATTGCCTCAAGGTTAGAACTACTACGTGTGAGAATAGGAGACAATGTAATGTTTCCCTATCTCCCCCAAAATGTAAACCAATGTATTATTTGGATGGCCTCTAAGCCACTTCAAGAGTATAATTCCTATTTTGATTCAAAGTCCGCCACAATTCACTGGCTGGGTTACCTTGAACAAAGCAGCTGAACTTGTGGAGCTCAGTTTGACCTATGAGTGGGGACTCAGTTTACTTTAGAGCAGTAAGTAGGCTGCAGTGCAGAGGCCAGTGTTCCTTCCTGAACTTACCCCAGCTCCTCTCCTGCTCCTCTTGGCTCTGAGAACATCTGAGCTCATTGCCTACCACAAGGTTAAGGAGGAAGGATGTGTAAAGAAATGGAGTCAGTGGGGAGAGCTTGAGTCCCAGCGTCAGTGTAATTATCTTTTTTTAAAATATATCTTATTGATTTCTTACAGAGAGGAAGGGAGAGAGGTAGAAAGTCAGAAACATCGATGAGAGAGAGACATCCATCAGCCACCTCCTGCATGCCCCACAATGGAGATGTGCCTGCAAGCAAGGCACATGCCCCCAACCGGAATCGAACCTGGGACCTTTCAGTCCGCAAGCCGACGCCCTATCCACCCAGCCAAACCGGTCTCGGCAGTGTAATTATCTTTGATGGCACAAATGGACAGGTGGGTACTAATCCCCTAGCGGGATACATTAGTGGCTTTACAGTTTTGTAATGGAGAATTTTTTTTTCCACTTTTTCTTCACATCTTAAGACTGGTTTTATTAAATGTGAAATATATGTCAGCTATTTTGTAATATCCTGTATATTAAGACCCCAAGAATTTGTAAAAGCTACTTCGTTAAACTAAAAAAGGTTAAACTCAAATAAACCAACTCAATTTCAGGCTTTTGAAAGCTTATTTAACATCAATTTAAAACTTTATCTTTTCATAATTGTGATGGTTTTAACCACTTTGAAGTTGTTTTAGAGCCCTGGGCCATATAAAAACTGGGGAAGCAGAAATCAGGTTTTAGACACTGCAGAAGTGGCAATGTGTAGTCAAGCAGCAGCCCTGGTGCAAAGGAGCGTAATCCCTTACTAGCATGCTGTTCTCAGACAAGTTGCCAGAACCAAACTGGAATTTCAACTAAATTACAAAAAATCATCATCCTAAAGTTAGTGCTCAGAAGGCAAGATACTTGGTTTCCTGTGCTGAGTCATTCCCTCACACTGAAGAGGCCATTTTTATCAGGTGGACCTTTGTTCTGCAGGCAGTTTTGTCTGGGGGTTGGGGGTAGACAGTTGTCCCACCCTATTGAAAAACACCTTGCCCCACAGTGTGGAGTTTCTGAGGCCCATTAAATGACTGAGAATGGCAATTGCCCCACCCTGTTGGACAACCTAGCCACACATGAGGATGATTGCCTGCGGGCTCCTAAGAGTTAATACAATCAGTGTACAGGCAGAGACTGGTCTTATTTGCTGGATTCCCCACACACACACACACAAGATAGTGCTATGTTCTTAGAATGCCCAAAAGAGTGCACTGAGCCTAAACCAGTTTGGCTCAGTGGATAGAATATCAGCCTGTGGACTGAAAGGTCCCAGGTTCGATTCCAGTCAAGAGCACGTACTTTGGTTCCAATGTGGGGCATGCAGGAGGCAGCTGGTCAAGGTCTCTCTCTCATCAATGTTTCTAACTATCCCTCTCCCAACCTCTCTGTAAAAAATCAATAAAATATATTTAAAAAAAAAAAAGAGTGCACTGAGACTAATCCCTTACTAGGGTACCGCTGTCAGAATGCACTCAAGAGGGTGCTATTAGGCCCAAACCCTTAAAAGGGTGCTCTTCTCTAGAATGCCCAGAAGAGGGTGCTAATGACCCTGACCTCTTATTAATGTTCTCAGCATTCCCCTCAAGAGGATGCCATTGAGGCTAATCCCCTAATAGGGTGCTGTTCTCAGAATGCCCACAAAGGGCGCCAATGAGCCTTGTTACTAACTAGGATGCTGTTCCCTAGAATGACCACAAGTGGGTACTATTGAGCCTAACTCCTTACGAGGGTGCTGTTCTCTAAATGAATTCTACCTGGTTTTCTTTGGTTCCTAGATTCTGTTATGTAAAGTGAAAACCAGGAGGCCCTACCTCACAGCCTGGGATGGGAGCTAAGGTTTTCACTCTATCCAGGGTTTCTGCCTTACTTCTTAAAGAATTTCAGCGCTTGGTGGTGAGGGAGGGGGGGTGTTGGGGGGGGGGGTCAGCTCTATCCTGCGCCCAGGCTTCTTGTCAGGATCTCTGCACCTCCCGGGAGGAATAAAATCTTTTTCCTCCAAATTCCAGATTTCTTTTGAAGCTGCTTTCACCTTTAAACTTTCAGACGCTTAACATTCCATAAACCACATGCCCACAGGAGGTCGCCTTGCACCCAAAAGCAGGCAATGAGCACACCCGCCCTGCTGGAGAGGGCTCTCTGCCCCCCCTGCATAGCCCTCCCCTTCTCTTTTCTCTAGTTCAGATACAGCATCAGCTAAATAAGTGGATGAATGAATGAATGAATGAAGGCAGACCATTTTTTACTGGGACGGGTGGCAAGATAAAGAGAAAACTGCGAGGAGACACACGTGTGCTCACAGGATTGAAGCTCACTTTCCTAGTTTTTTGGCAACACAATAAAGAGGACCATTTAATTTTTTTTTTTTTTAAGTGGATGAGCTCAAAGCAGCTCCAGCGAGAGATGCTGTGAGCTAGTCAAGGTCCTAGCGACGGCTGTCCAGCCCTTTGGCATGACCCGTAGCTCAGTAAGCACAGACCTGCCTCTGCCCTTTCAATACCCCGTGGTTCACACCCAGAGGTCTCCTCGCATCCTTTCCCAGCCCTTTAGTTTCCAGAGATTCTCATTCCAGTAGGACTCTGTTCCCAGAAGCAAACACCTGGCCCCCTGATCCGTGAGTTGTAAAGTGAATAGCTGACAAAGACACGAGGCTCTGCACGCCCCACACCTGCAGCAGCTGAGATAGGCTTGATACCTTGTCTGGAGCGGATGGATGCTCACTGCAGGCTCCAAAGGAACTGCTCGGCCCAAAGGATGAAGAAGAGGGACAATGGAGTGGCATGAGGACGGCGGCCATCAGGAAGGCAGCGATGGATGGGGAGGTCAGGGCCCTGTCAACATGCCCTCAGGGTGCAGAAGGTGGGGGTGCGATTGGACTGACGCATGGTGGTAGGGGCCAGGGCCTGGGGGTCCTGAGTCTGGCTTCCGGGCTCTGTGGCCACGTCCAGCGTATAGATCTGGAGCCGGGGCAGGAAGCAGCGGCTCTGGGGCGGGTCCTTGAGACAGAGCTGATGGCCCTGCAGGATGACGTGGTGGGGCTCCAGGCAGAGCAGGGTGAGCGTGGCGGTATCGGTGGGCAAGTCAGGGACAGGCTGCCCGGAGGCCAGCACCGTGGGTGGCGACAGAGTGGGCACAGCTACGGTGCCGGGCTGGAGTCACCAGGCTGGAGTCCCCCGGCTGAGGTGGGCCAGGCGTCCCACCCAGCAGGAGTGGCAGCAGTCTGGCACTTTGGGGGTGTGGGACGTGTGGTTGAAGGGGTTCCGGCAGACAGGGCACTCGGGCTCCCCGCCCTGCTGCTCAGCCACCTTCAGCCCAGATGCCAGGAGCCCTGGCAAGAGACATCGGGGCAGGAAGAGGCAAGGAGCGCAGGAACACACACTAAGCTTGGCCCCTGTGCTTGATCCGGGGGTAAAAGTGGTCTGTGGGTTGTTAAAAGGTATCCTCACCCCTATTTCACAGGTGAAAACACTTAGTTTCAAAGAGACGAAGCCACCTGTTCCAGATCACCCCCTCCTAGCCTGCAGTTAAGTCTGGTGCTTCCGGAGTATCCCCTCTATCGGGGCGAAGGCCTGAGCCACCCCATTATCAGTGAGCTGGCCCCAGAGGAGGCTGCACCCCAGCTTTGGAAATGGGTAAAAATGCCTCTTACGCTCCAGGTGACTGCCCTTGGCTTTTCGGACTCTGGAGAGGAGGGGAGCCGCTGTCAGCGGTTGTGCTGGAGAGCAGCTACATCCTTCCCTGCAGCCCGGCCCTCCTCCGGGAACAAATGCCAGGCCTCTTTCCCTCCTCTCACCTCGGGGTACAGGGCCAACCCCCACTCTTTTGTGCAGGGGCCTGGCAGGGCTTTTCCCCATGACCAGGGGGCTTGGAGGCTCCCCGGCCCAGGCCCCTACCTCAGCCTGGCAGAGCCTCCGCCCAATACTTGGTCTCCCCGGGCCCCTCCTCCCTCCCTTTGTCCCCTGAAAACCCCAGGGCACCCACCTGGGCTTCAGCTGGGTTAGGGTGGTCAGCAGACTACCCTGAGGGGCCGGAGGCTCCAGTCTCCTCTCCTGAATCCAAAGCTTTGGGACACTGCCTTCTCCCCACCAGCCCCAGGGCCCGTCTCCATGGCAGCACACCTGGAACTGCCAGGTGGCCTGGGCCAGCGACCTCTAGCACCCCTGCCTGGGGCCAAGGCCAGAGGCTGCCCAGGTGGAGGGGGGGGGGAGGCGGGGCGGGCCGGAGGGGACTAGAGTTCCCCTGGGTTTGGCAGACAACCAAGCCTGGAAGCCAAGTGCCTTCCCGAGGTAGGTTCCCACCAAAACCGGTTTGGCTCAGTGGATAGAGTGTTGGCCTGCAGACTGAAGGGTCCCAGGTTCGATTCTGGTCAAGGACATGTACCTTGGTTGCGGGCACATCCCCACTGAGGGCCGTGCGGGAGGCAGCTGATCAATGTTTCTCTCTCATCTATGTTTCTAACTCTCTATCCCTCTCCATTCCTCTCTGTAAAAAATCACTAAAATATATTTAAAAAAAGAAAGAAAGAAAAGACATAGGATCTCTGCCTGGAAAGGCAGGGGTGACCATGTCCTTGTTCTAGACTGTGAAGAGGGTATGAGAGCCTCCTGGGTCCTCATTCTTTTCCAAAATGGCTGAAACCGCCTGGCACAAAGGCTGCCTGGCCTGCCCTTCCGTTGCTGTGAAATTCACCTGCTTACCCAACCTACACTCTCTGACACCAGGTGCTGCCAGTCCCCTCCGGTGCCCTTATCATGGCACGTGCTCCAGAGGCTGAGTGGGAACACGGCCAGCAGCCTGGCTGCTGGTTTCTCACAGTCTGTGGGGTGGGGGGGCTGGCCGTCCCAACCCCCAGAGATGGAAAGGGGGAGTCAGGAAGGCAGTCTCCAGCCCTGCTTCCCCATTTAAACTGTAAGCAATGAGCTTTTCTCCTACTGGTTGTTTGCAGACGTTGAAGAATTGAGCAGCTGAGGGGGAAAAAAAAAACAACAGTTTAAAAACCCCTTCTCTGGTCCTAGTCAGTTTGGCTCAGTGGGTGGGGCTTCAGCCTGTGGACTGAAAGGTCCCTTCAGGTTCTGCTTCCTGGAAATTGTCATCAGTTTGGTTCAAATAAACTCACAACAATTTTTTTTTACAGGTTTGAATGTTTTTACCAGGCACTTGCTGTAAAAAAGAAAATTTATATGTATGAAGGCCGTGAGGTAAATGTTAAAAGTAGTTTTATCTCTGGGTGGTGAGCTTCCTGGTGGTGTCACTTTTTAAATCTTTTCATCTATATTTCCTAAATTTCCATGAATAAATATGTATTAGTTTTGCGATAAGAAAAGTCTCTTGAAATGGAAATCTGTAGAGCATGGACTCTGGAGGGAAGGCCGGGGAGGGTGGGTGGGTGGGTGGGAAGTAATCAAACAAGAACCTTGTACGCATATATGTATGTATGGCCCTTGGCCACAGACATTGGGGCGGTGAGGGCCTGGGTGGGGGGAGGTGGTCAATGGGGGAAAGAAGGGGACATATGTAATACTTTCAACAATAAAGAATTAATTAAAAAATTCTTAATTTTTTGAATTAAAAAAAAAATTTATATATTTTATTGGTTTTTCACAGAGGGGAAGGTAGAGGGATAGAGAGTCAGAAACATCGATGAGAGAGAGACATCGATCAGCTACCTCCTGCACGCCTCCTACTGGGGATGTGCCCGCAGCCAAAGTACATGCCCTTGACCAGAATCGAACCTGGGACCTCTCAGTGTGCAGGCCGACGCTCTATCCTCTGAGCCAAACCAGTTTCAGCATAATTGAAAAATTCTTTTAAATCAACGCAATACACGGTAAAAACAAGAAAGTAAGTAAATCTGAGTTTCCTGCAAAGGGAATCCAGAATATAAAAAGAAAGCAGGGAGAACGTGTAAGAATCAGTCAGGCCTGGCAAGCGTTGATCAAGGCCCCTTTGCGGGTCACTACTTGTCCAGTGAGCAGACTCAGTATCCTCCTATCTGGGGTGGTGGGGGCCAGGGGGGACTTTGCAGACAGTGGGAAATGTTTCTGGGGAGATACCCAGGAGAGAGTGAGGCATCTCCGGAATTTCAGAGTTGAATTAATTGAGGGTGAGGTCAGCCAGAAAACACCTCATCCTGGCAGTTCCTTGGAACCTGGGAGTGAAGAGTCATGAGACTTGGTGGAGGCCAGCCAGGTCTGGAGTGGAGGTGCGGAGGGGTTGAGCCCATCTGGGGTGGCGGAGGCAACGAAGGCAATGGAGGATGGAGAAGAGGCAGTGAGGCATCAGGTGGTGATCGGTGTTTAGCAAGCAGGCCCTCCAAGGTCAGGGGGCACCTCTCCCTGTGGGGCCCCACATTCATCACTCTGAACCTTTTGTGGGCCTTTCCAGAGTGCAGGCCCCTCCCAGGAGCACAGCCACCACTGGAGAGTGTTAGAAATGAAGGACCTCAGCCCTACACCAGACCTACTGAGTCACGATTTGCACATCCTTGGGAGATTCAGAAACACATTAAAATCTGAGGTGCATTGCCTTGGCCAGTGTGGCTCAGCTGGTTGAGCGTCATCCTGTGCATGGAAAGGTCACCAGTTCAATTCCGATCAGGGTATATGCCTGGGTTGTGGGGCTCAATCCCCAGCAGGGGGCATGCAAGAGGCTGCCGATCAATGATTCTCTCGCATCATTGATGTTCTAGCTCTTTCCCTCTTCCTTTTTCTCTGAAATCAATAAAAAATGTATTTTAAAAATTAAAAAAAAATTTAAGTGAGAAACAATAATTTAGGAGAAATATCCCCTATATATGTTCCTTGACTCATCCTGATTACATGTCTTCAAACTCAAAACAACTTCCCAAAAACTGGCACCAAGAAGAGACCCAGACAGGAAGTGGGCACCTGCTTTATGTGGCATCTGAATTTGTTTTATTTACAAAAAGACCACAATCCCTTATGAAAAACCCTTAGAACCAGGTGGGCTTCAGAGATTTTCTTATTTTAGGAAGGTAATTTGTATGCACCGTGTTTAAGTAACTCTCCCAGTGGGATCTGGGGGCAGCACCCTGCAATCAATGTCTGACTATTATGCAATTTATTATAAACATTAACGCCAGAAGAGTCATCACCATAAGGTCAGGTCAAATTTGGCACCAAATTCCCTGAAAAAAAAACTTTGTCTGCAGAGTGTGGGGATTTTAGAATTGGTAAGGTTAGGAACTATTATTTTATTTCAAAAATGTGTCAGTTAGAAACAGTGATAGGATACTACTTCCCAGCACTTGTTCACCTCAGACGTAGCAGGAACTATAAAATCAAGATATTCTTTCTAATAGAAAGTAGTTCCCATACGTCATCTCTTCAAGCCCATCACACCTGGCATGGTTATTCCCACTTCAACTCTAGGGGTTCTGTGAGCAGCAATTGGATTTTGGTGAAATTAAGAACCGATTCCAGCTAACATCAACACAAAATGTTTGAGCTGAAGCAGGAACCCCGGGCCTCCACCTCCTGCCCCTACACTTTCCTTCCCCGCCTTCTCCTCACATCTCTCTTTTTTTCCCCAATATATTTTATTGATTGTTTTACAGAGAGAAAGGGAGAGGGACAGAGAGCTAGAAATATCGATGAGAGAGAGAGAGTGTCGTCGATCAGCTGCCTCCTGCATGCCCCCTACTGGGGATGTGCCCGCAACCAAGGTACATGCCCTTGACCGGAATCGAACCTGGGACCCTTCAGTCTGCAGGCTGACACTCTATCCACTGAGCCAAACCGGTTTCGGCTCTCTTCACCTCTTGATCCCCACGCTGAGTCCGCAGACAGGCTGCAGCTGACGGCTGGAGGAGGAAGGGCCTCGTGCACATGCCCGGGGCTTAGAAACATGAAACTGCAGTTGGCCATCTCCTTCTCCAGCTGGGCTGTGAACGAAGCTTTTCATCTTCAACGCCCTAGACTTTCAACTGAGTCAAGCTGGCAGCAATCGGCCCTCAGAAGGTCCTGGGTGTGAGTCGGTTCAGGCACAACCAGGGGAATCCTCCCTCTTATCCTGAAGCCTTTCTGCGCATGAGCTCTGCCAGAAAGAGTGGCCAAGAGTTGCCTGAAGGCTGTTTGTACAAGGGAGGTCCAGGGCGTTTCTCAAAGATCTCACTGGCCATCCCCACATGCCAGGAGAGAAAGCATGGACTCTCTCTGTGCTCTTGTACTGCTTGCTCATTGGGCAACACTGGCAAAGGGCCCTTTCCCGGGGCTCCCAGAAGGTTAAAACCATGAAGCCAGAGAGCTCCCT
The DNA here is from genome assembly GCA_004026805.1 of Lasiurus borealis. Taxonomy (NCBI): domain Eukaryota; kingdom Metazoa; phylum Chordata; class Mammalia; order Chiroptera; family Vespertilionidae; genus Lasiurus; species Lasiurus borealis. Next base: position 49,754 of record PVJN01007367.1, on the reverse strand, counting down.
CCTCTCTGGGTCTGCAAGGTCTCATTTCTGCTCCTCCTGGGGCCCGGGGCCTCTCCTCACTCTTCTCTATGGCCGCTCTCTCCCTTCTGTGCTCCTCTCTGTATATCTGCAGTTTCCCTCCTCTTGTGGGAGTTTGTTACTTAACTTCTATTGCAATACATGTCCAATAGAAAAGTTAGGAGACTCGGGTGTATATAATAATTACTGACACAGGAGCGATGGTAGGCACCATTCTAAGGGCTCTACCTGAATTTTATAACTTATTCCTGATGACAACTCAACTGTATGAGTAGATGCAATTGTCATCATCATCATCATCATCATCTCCATTTTATTTTGTTTTGTTTTTTAATCCTCACCCGAGGATATTTTTCCATTGATTTTTAGAGAGAGTGGAGGAAAGGCAGAGAGGAATATGGACGTGAGAGAAGCACATAGATTGGTTGCTTCCTGCACGAGCCCTGACCAGGGGCCGGCCAGGGAGGAGCCTGCCACAGAGGTATGTGCCCTTGACCGGAATTGAACCCAGGACCCTTCAGTCTGCAGGCTGATGCTCTATCCACTGAGCCAAACTGGCTTCCATTTTACAGATAAGGACACTAAGACACAGAAAGATTAAGTTACTTTCCCAAGATCACAGGGTGAGGAAGCGGCAGACTGGAATTTGAATCAGGCAGCCTGATGCCAGAGAAAATCCTATCCTGAGAGAGAACCACTGACAGATTTGGGAAACAGCTGTCCAGTCTTTTACTTAGAAGTGTAGTATTTTACATATAAATTTTTTCATAAATTATTAAAAGTATGTCATACTCTGTGCTGTTTTGTAGCCTTTTTTCACTTACCTTTCTACATCATAAAATAGTCTTGTACAACCTTTCTTCAAAATAAAAGTTTTCTATGCAGCATACCTGAAACTAATATTGAATGCCAACTATAATTGACAGTTTTAAAATGCTTTTTAAATGGAAGTCTTGCCTTTTTATTGTAAAAGTAGTAAAAGAAATAAACGTATGCATATGCTCGTAAAGCATCTCAGAAAGGACACACTAGCTGCTGGGAACACTGGTTACCCCTGGAGGGAGCTGGATGGAAGGCAGACATGGATAAGAGGGAGACTTGATTGTATAACCTTTTGTACTTTGGATTGTGACTATGTGAATTGCATTATTTATTTCAAAAATACGTAAGTTTAAAAAACAAACATTAATCCTCATTGCAAAAAAAAATACAGAAATGCATGGAGTAGATAAATTGATCTTTAAAGTTAATACCCGGAGATAACACTGTTAACATTTTTGCTCTATTTCTTCCAGACCTTTATCTATGAATGTGTAGATGTAGGCGCAGAGAGATTTTTACCAAAATGGGCCGATGCTGCCCGGTGCTGTTTGTTTTTCACGGAGGGTGAATTAAGGACAGCGTTCTGTGCAGCCTCATGCTGCAGGTTCGCCAGTCATGTGCAGTTGGCCAGTTTGCAAAAGGCTATTTCTGGACGGACTGAGAGTGTCCAGCATGGAGGACATGCAGTGCCAGCTGACACTGATCTCCAACCATCCCAAATCGAAGCTTTTAATTTAATGTAATTTTTTTAACTTGTTTTTTTAACCCTCACCAGAGCATGTTTTTATTGACTTTAGAGAGAGGGGAAGGAAGAGAGAGAAACATCAGTATGAGAGAGAAACATCAGTACGAGAGAGAAATATTGAGCGGTTGGACTGGGGATCAAACCCGCCACCTAGGAATGTGCCCTAACCAGGAATCCAGCCAGCAACTTTTTGGTGTATGGGGACCATGCTCCAACCAACCGAGCCACTCGACCAGGGCAAATCTGGACTTTTTAATTTGTTGCATCAAGACCTTGACCAAGCAGGATGCTGCGTTCCAGACCCCGAGGAGAGAATATCTGGGAGTGGATTAAACTTTCCTCCTGTCCGTGACGTTTAACCTCTGTCACTTATTCCATAGCTACAAATTCCTCCTAGCTGCCCCCTCCCCTCAGCTTTCACATTCCCCTCTACCAAGACAATGCCATTGGAAGCAGAGGGTTTTGGCGGGAAGAGCCAGTCTGCAGGTCCGAAGACCCGGGCTCCCACCCTTGGCAAGTCACGTGCCTCTCTGTGTAAGTAATATTCCCCAGGCTGCTATTTTACAGTATTATATTGGAAGACTCAGGTGAAATTATGGCTGTGATGTAGTATTAAAATAGAGCGCCGTGTACCTATGTGTGTATTGTTAAATTCCACCCCTTTAACCTAAGTGTCAGGAAGAAAGGTAGGCATCAAAACCAGTGGGTCCAGCTTCTAACATTGGCTCCTGAAGCTGACACTTCCCTTGTCATCTTCAACATCTGTGCGCTAATCTTTTTTTTTTAATATAGCTTATTGATTTTCCACAGAGAGGAAGGGAGAGAGAGAGAGAGCTAGAAACTTCCATGAGAGAGAAACATCGATCAGCCGCCTCCTGCACGGCCCCTACTAGGGATGTGCCCGCAACCAAAGAACAAGCCCTCGACAGGAATCGAACTTAGGACCTTTCAGTCTGCAGGCCGACCCTCTATCCGCTGAGCCAAACCGGTTCCGGCTATGCGCTCATCTTTAAGACTGAGAGTCGCAAAGTTTAAGGGCACAGAGTGTCGGCAAGGAGCAATTGAAACTCTGCTAACCCTCCTGCACGGTGAGTGGAATATGAAGTGGAACCACCTTTTTGGAAAAGAGATGGTATCGACTAAAGCTAATAATGCAAGTTACACGATAGCCCAGAAAGGTCTCCGCAAATTAAATAACAAACACAAATGCAGGCATGTCCACCAAATGACATTATTAGAATATTCATAGAAGCACTGTTTGTCAGAGCCCCGACCAGAAGGTGGCCCATCTGTAGTGAAATAAGTTACAGTATTGCCCCTCATTAGAATACTATACAGCGACGGGAAGGAATAATATTCCGCTGTGCGCAATAGTATGGATCAATCCCACACACGTGTGGAGCCAGAGAAGCCTGACCAAAGTAAGTCAGATGCTTGTTTCACTTGAATCTATTGCCACCTCACAAACTGCCCGAACACTTCGTGTCTCCAAACAATGTTTTATTACTTTTCATGGTTGTGTGGAATCGCAGTGGTTTTTCTGATGCAATCGGAATTTGGCTGCAGATCTGGTGGGGTTGGCAGATCCGGGGCGACCTCATTCATGTATCTGGTGGTGCTTGGTTCTTCTCCACGTGGCCTCGGGCACCGTCCTGACAGATCTCCGAGCAGCATTCAGAGGGTGGAAGCACAGCATTCCATTTCCTCTCAGTCAAACCAAGTCAAAAGGCCAGCCAGGCCGAAACCGGTTTGGCTCAGTGGATGAGTGTCAGCCTGCGATTCAACGGTCCCGGGTTTGATTTCGTAAGAGGTATGTACCTTGGTTGTGGGCACATCCCCAGTAGGGTGTGTGCAGAGGCCAGCTGATCAGTGTCTCTCTCTCATCGATGTTTCTATCTCCCATTCCCTTCCCTCTCTGTAAAAAATCAATAAATTAAAAAAAAAAAAAAGACCAGCGCAGGTTTGAGGGGTGGAGAAGGAGGTCCTACCCACTGAGGAGATAAACTCACACTGAAAGGGCCACACACACAAGGAAGGGAGACATATGTAACCACACTGACCATCTGCTACACTACGGTGTGATTCCATTTCTATAAAGTAGAACCGGATTGTTGTTACCAATCCCTCATCTGATGGGCTGGAGGGTGGTCTGAGGGAGGCCATGGAGGTTCCTGGATATATTATGCTTCTTCATCTGGTACTGGTTACCAGTGTGTTCAGTTCACAAAAACTTAAGATCCTGAAATGGTTTGTGATTGTACACTTGAATTAAAAGTTAAAAAATAGCCCTAGCTGGCTTGGCTCAGTGGATAGAGTGTCAGCCTGTGGACTGAAGGGTCCCGGGTTCAATTCCAGCCAAGGGCACATGCCTGGGTTGGAGGCTCGATCCCCAGTGGGGGGCATGCAGGAGGCAGCCAATCAATGATTCTCTCTCATCATTGATGTTTCTATCTCTCTCTCCTTCTCCCTTCCTCTCTGAAATCAAGGAAGAAATATATTTAAAAACTTAAAAATATATGCCAGGCTTAAAGAGAATCAAGTTCATTTCTCTTCCAAGTCACAGGCCAGCTGGTCAGGTGGTTGGAGCAGCTCAGCTCCCCGAGGTGATTGGGGGGCCAGATTCCTTCTTTTTTGCTGGTCCATCATTTTGTTGTTGCCTGAATAGTTGAGCTGTTACTGGCAGCCTGCATTCCAGCTAGTGGACAAACGTGTTTCTTTCAAGCAAATAAGGTGGAAGTTACACACATCACTTCTGCTCACCGCCCACTGACAGGAACGTATTCTCACGGCCACACCCCGCTAGGAATGTAGTCTGAGCTGAGCAGCCTGTACCCAAACTGCCAACTTCAGGAAACAACTAGTAGTCTGTGCGTTTTTTATGGTGAAGCTGTTCTTTAATAATTATGTATTCAAAGGTTACTCAGAAATAGCTAAGCTTCCTTTTCTCAGCGTTAAATGGTTAAAAACCATTGACCTGAGTGACCTGGGTTTTATTCTTGTGTTTCCTGTGTCAAAATGAAGGCAAATAATAACCACCACTCCTTTCCTTAGGTATATAAATATACTTAAATGATAAATATGTAAGCAGAGACACAAATGAATTTAAATACTGACTACAGAACTGGTCAGATTCCAAGAGCTTGTATACTTTCCCGGAGAAAGGTCAACTGTCTTTGGAAAATTCCTTACTATGATTTTCGAGGGGCAGCCTCTGAAATGAAGTGTCCAATGAATGAATGAATGAATGCATACATTTCAGCTGCCTGTATAATAGGTGTTGAGAGTAACCTGTGTAGCACATATAACACTGAATTTTTTTTATAAAAACATTTACATTTAATAATTTATTTTCTACTTAAAATGCACAGATAAGGAATTTATACATCAAGCACATGGGTAGAGTTTAGGGAAAAATTTTTACTGGTAACAGAACCCTGCTCACTCAGCAGAGGCCTATTATTTCCTCACAGGTATGTTCCCTCTTACAGCAGCCCGTTTCCTTCCCCGGGACCCCCGCCCCATCCACTCCCTTGGGTTTTCTGATTTTCGGCTGGTCTTCCTTCTAGAGCAGTGGTTCTCAACCTTCCTAATGCTACAACCCTTTAATACAGTTCCTCATGTGGTGGTGACCCCCAACCATAAAATTATTTCCGTTGCTACTTCATAACTGTGGCTACTGTTATGAACTGTAATGTAAATATCTGATATGCAGGATGTATTTTCCTTGTTACAAATTGAACATAATTAAAGCATAGGGATTAATCACCAAAAACAATATGTAATTATATATTGTGAAATATTTATTTCTAATTACAAATAAATGAAATTTTGTCTGGAATCGTGGTGTAGCATGGGTAACAGTCTTCATATGACAACAGTAAACTACATGGCTACATTTTGCTACACCGAGGAGCAGTGTGTTGGTTCCTAAGACCATGGGAAATAGGTGTTTTCCAATAGTCTTAGGCGACCCCTGTGAAAGGGTCGTTCGACCCCCAAAGGGGTTGCGACCCACAGGTTGAGAACCACTGTTCTAGAAGAAAGGGTCAACTGCAGCACTGACAGGTGCTCTCAAACGTTCCCTGAGACATGTGTCTGTTGCTCCCGGGCATCTCGCCAGGAAGATCTCTTGGGAGCCAAAAAGTTAATAACTGGTCTAGAAAGTACACAAGGCCATGATCTGTTCATTTCTACAGCGAACTCTATGACATCGGGCAAAGGGAAAGAGAGGAAATAATCTGGCTTTGAGTCAGGCTGACCCAGGTTCAAATTTAAGTTCTTCCCCTTCCTACTTATGTGTAACCTTAGGCAAAGGACTAGATCTCTCCGAGCCTCAGCTTCCTCATCTGTGAAATGGGAATAACAATAGGAATCAGAGAGAGAATAAATCTATAGGTGCTCAATGAGGCAGTGCCCATGCTCACTATCCCTTTGTGTTTCCAGAGTGCCAAGGGCCATAGCTTAAGGAATCAAAGGGGAAGGTGAACAGTGACTAAAGTCTTAGAAAATAAGATCTAAGGAGAACAGGTGACTGGTAAATGTGTGGAAAAGAGAGCATCTGGTCTGGACAGAGGGCAATAAATACCAATGGTGACCATTTATAAGCACCTGGTACCTTGCTTGGCATGACTATAGTTCTATTCTGAGGAGAACAGCCCCGTGAGGAACCTATGACTATGGCCCCCTACAACAGGTGAGGGTTTCATAACTTGCCCAAGATCCAGCTACATGGAGAATTAAGAGTCAAATTCAGGCTTGACACTTTGCAGTGGCTTAAGATTCTCCTGCCCAGGCAGTGGAGACAGCTTGAGGGAGCTGGCTTACAGAGGACCAGGAGGGAGACAGGAAGCTGGCCGTCAGCCATGGGAATCAGGGGCTGGCAGGGGCCACAGAAACAAATGAAAAATCTTTCTTTCTCAGAAAGGGAATCCCGCTGCGGCAGCTGCCTCAGGCCTGGGCTTACCTGAAGGCAGGAGGAACCCTATTTTCCCCGGAGGAAAGTGGGCTTGTGGGTACCAGGAGGGACTGATATCCTGGAGGTCACACAAGGCAGATCCGAGCACCCTGCCCGGCCCGCTGCGGGGGCTCAGTGGGAGCACACAGTGGAGTCCATGCCTCTACCTTATCCTTTATGTTCTATTGTCATTGCAGACACTCCCTTTGCCTCATGCTGGCCATTCTCTGGAAAGAGCTTACATAAAACAATAAAAATGTTTTTAGCATTAATCTCGCAACCTCTCCATTTCCTTATCCACAGACCCAGTTTGGTAACTGCAGTAATTCTGACAAGGTCCTTGGGATTGGGCCTCTTCAAGCCATCTCAGGTCTGATTTCCCTGTAACCTCGCACCGGTCTAGAGGGGATCTGCCATCCTCTCTTCAACTATCTCGAGATAGTAGAAGCCAAGGTTTTGGCTCTCTTGCCACGCAGCAGTGACTGGAGCTGAGTCTCATGTCTGCAATCTATTTCCTCTATGGAGCTGCACTATCCTTTCCCGTGTGGATAATTTTGAGGCAAGCCAAGCACAGTGTCTCTCCCCCTTGCTTTTCTCTCTTTTGTGGAGACACGGAACAGGTCAGCTCAACAGACTCAGAGCCTATGTCTTGAATCTCACAGAGGCCTATGACAGAGACCTAACAGGTCACCATTTGAACCATAAATATTTTTTCTGAAGAGCAGTCCCAAGAGCTCGCTAAAACTTGCATTTGGGTTTAACGTAGATTGAGAACCTTATGTTTAATCCATGTCTCTAAACTCTGTACAGTGGTACCTCGAGATACGAGTGCCCTAACATATGAGATTTTTGAGATATGAGCCATCGAGCGAGCAATTTTTGCTTTGAAATACGAGCAACATTTGAGATAGGAGTAATGGCGTGGATCAGCCAGCTGCACACGACCCACCAGTTTACCGCAACTCGAGCGTCTCATAGTTTCCCACGCCTCAAGGTTACGGAACGAATTAAACTCGTATCTTGAGGTACCACTGTACCTGCTTTTGAACCACTGGCTTCAAATGGACTCCCAATACTGATAAACCTTCTAAGTGAATCTAAGCAAAGGACACCAACCCCACGTGGCCCTCCCCTGAAGATGACCTGGAAAGACAAAGCCACACGGAGAAAGGAGAGGCCATGGCTTGATTCTGTCCAGCAAACTCCTCTTGGCCTCAGAACACTGCCACTTCCCGCAGTTCCAGCCCCGGGCTGCGGTCCACTCGGAGCAAGTGGATTCCTCTGCGGAAACTTGCACACAACAAGGAGACGGTGTCGCCGATGGCCAGGGAAGTCAGAGGTCCGGATCCATCCAGAGACAAGGTGAACAGGCAGGCTGGGGGAGGAAATGGGAGATCAGCCACTGAGGCCAGGAGTGCAGTATCACGGAATGCAGTGTCTTTGTAACAATTCCACGTAATGCTGAGACCGGTTTGGCTCAGTGGATAGAGCGTTGGCCTGCGGACTGGAAGGTCCCAGGTTTGATTCCGGTCGGGGGCATGTACCTTGCATGCGGGCACATCTCCACTGCGGGGCGTGCAGGAGGCGGCTGATCGATGTTTCTCTCTCACCGATGTTTCTGACTTTCTCTCTCTCTCCCTTTCTCTCTGTGACAAATCAATAAGATATATTTTGAAAAAAAAAAAAAATTCCACGTAATGGAAGCATGTGCTATATGTCTCCGACCCACACAACAGAGGGACTCCAGGCTTTAGAGCAGTGGTTCTCAACCTTCCTAATGCCGCCCCCCTTTAATACAGTTCCTCATGTTGTGGTGGCCCCCAACCATAAAATTATTTTCGTTGCTACTTCATCACTGTAATTTTGCTACTGTTATGAATCGTAATGTAAATATCTGTGTTTTCTGATGGTCTTAGGTGACCCTGCTAGCGGTTCTCAACCTGTGGGTCACGACCCACAGGTTGAGAATTGCTGCTGTAGAGGTGACCGGAGAAGGCAACCACAGGGGAGAGTACAGAGATCTGTCCTTACTATGTAAGTTTAGCTTGTGTGCCCCTTGACCCGATCTCAACTCTTTCTCTGAGGGAGCTACCCTATCCTCCATTGATGGGACCCGAATTTCTGGAAGATTAGTGTAGGAGGGACTTGGTCTGAGGTTTTCTAAAGTAATGCTATTCTTGTGTTTAGCAGAACCCTATGTCCAGGACAGCAGAGCATGGGGGCAGCAGGGCGGAAGGGAACATAAGCTTTATTCATAGCATTTGCCAAATCTTGTGGCACAAATACTCCCACTATGACCGTAATAAATATTCCTGAATACTTAACCATCAGCCATTAGGAGCTGGGTCCGCATACCACTGCATGGACAACTCCAGGGAGCTGTGTTCCCTAAAACAGTTTTCTCTGGTGCTTTAAAGTGTCGTGACGATTTCAAAACCTTAGCTGCAGAGTCAAAACAGGGCACAGTCTTTCTGAAACTATCTTTACTCCACCTCACTCCCCCAAGAGCTGAGGCTCATTTTAGTCTTTAAAAAATAAATTTTAAATGGCAATTTCTGTTCTCTTTTCCAGACATTTTGAGCAACACAAGTTAAAACCTGACGCGGAATTTTAAGTAGAAAGAATATAAGAGCCAAACATATCTGAGCTCTTAGGAATGAGTCTGTATAATATGATAGAAACAGCTATGATGGCCTCCAGCCAGAGGCTGAACAGAGATTCTGGTATCTGGGGTCATGTCTGAATCACCAGGGTGCTGAACAGTGGCAGGACATGTGTGGTGTGCAGAGAAATGGAAAGAAAGTTTTCAGGAGGCCTTTGAGACTTCACATATCTTTACAAAGCACTAATAGTGGGTTCCTTACCTCCAGTATCTTGGTTCCAAATCTTCACCTTGCAGTCATGTGATGAGGTAGCGATCACAGGCATCAAAGCCAATGCTCTTGGCAGAAAGACACAGGATGCCACAGTCTGGAAATGCCCTTTATACTCACATATTCTGTTCCGCGTCTGTCTTAGGTCCCACAACTGCAAAGTAAAGACATAGGCTCCCTCAGATTTACTGTGCATTTCCCCAGCTTCATTCATCGATATCTATCGCCTCTCCATCTCACCACCCACTTGTTGCCTCCACTAACCTGCTTCTGTAGCTATCCTGACTTTCACCCATCCCATCCACAACTGTCAATCATCCACCCACCCAGTGATTATTTTAAGCACCAACTGTGTCTCCAACAACCCTGGTTAAGAATGTGCCTGAAGGGTTGTTGCCTTCCTCATTAACTTACTGGTTAGGAAAGCAGAGCTCCAAGTCCTACAGTATGAGATAGTATGAGGTTACTGACTTTCTTTTCTTTCTTTTTTTTAAAATATATTTTATTGAATTTTTTACAGAGAGGAAGGGAGAGAGAGAATTAGAAACATCAATGAGAAACATTGATTAGCTGCCTCCTGCACACCCCCTACTGGGGATGTGCCTGCAACCAAGGTATATGTCCCTGACCGGAATCGAACCTGGGACTCTTCAGTTCGCAGTTCAACGCTCTATTCACTGAGCCAAACCGGTTAAATCTATGTATAATGGAATGCAAAGGATCACTTATAGTCTGCACTCAGAATAGGCCTGAGCCATTAGCAGACCTGCTGTGTAGCACAGTACAGGCATGAGGCCAGAGCAAGTTATTTGCTCATCAACAACCAAACACCTGGACACGACATGACCCCTCACCGTGGCTTCACAGCCTTCTCCTCCAAAGCCATTGCTGCAGGAGAGACACCTGTGTCCATCCTCACTGACCTCGCAGTAGGTCTGAATGTGTTGCTTTGAAGGAAATATATGAGCCACCTGCAGCCCCCGACTGTCCCATAACCTGAAAGAAATGACAGCAAAAAATGAGTTTATGTGTCTGAAATATACCATCATCACCTGCAATCATAAAAGTCTTAGCTCTTTGCTGCTTTGGCCAGACAGAATTGAGTCATAATATACCTAAAAACAGCAGCTTGAACCAGATCAATCTCGGAGACTCCAAGCTGGCAGGAAATAACAAAATGATATGAGTTCTTTCTATTTTGAGATCTAGTTAATAGAAATTGAGACAAAGCAACTTAATTATGTAAGTTAATTTGTTAATTTGGTCTTTGGGGATGCTGCCTTCAATGGAAAGAAGATACCTTTGTGCCTGTGGTTTATAATTTTTAAAAATATTTTTTTTATTGATTTCAGAGAGGAAGGGGGAGGAAGCAAAATAGAAACATCAGTGATGAGAGAGAATAATTGACCTGCAGCCTCCTGCATGCCCCACACTGGAGATCGAGCCTGCAACCTGGGTATGTGCCCTGACCTCGAATCCAACCGTGACCTCCTGGTTCATAGATCGACACTCAATCACGGAGCCACACCAGCTGGGCTATAATTTCCTTTTAAAAGATACTTATGGTAGTACAGAGAAGCAATCATCTTTCCAGATTCATACACAAAAGATTTACAGACTTGGTCAACCTTGGCTATGAGGGTCACTGGGGAATATTTACCTCTTGTCTCATTCCTACCATTTTCTAAGTAGCATCTCTTCTAATAGCCACCGTTTCAAGTCATGCTCTCTAGTCTTAAGAACAGTTTACTTCATTTGATTCCCCGGATGGCGATTCTTACTCTGCTTTCCCGGAAGAGGGCTTGGCCTGCGGGCTGGGTGGTTGGGAACTGAGCAGGGGAAGCAGGCAGTTTGAAGGGGGAGGAGGAACAAGTGACTGATCCTGAGGTTTAATCTGACTGTTCACACAGCGCACACAGCCAGGGTGCGTGGAATCAGCTGCTTTGGGCTTTTCCGGGCCTGACTACCATTCACCCTCTATAGTATAGAGTCTATACAGATGCTTCCAAGGGGCCAGATCAGAGAGGCCCCAGGACCACTGAGGGGGCAGAATGCCCTGGCAAGGGCACCGCAGTGCAGAGAAGCAGGGTGGGAACGGAGTCACGCAAGCGTGGGAGCCACCAGCCTTCACCAGAACCACCGTCCCTGCTGCTCGGTGAGCCCACCTGACGGTTTTATCTTCGGAAGTCTGCAGCACATACGGTTCTCTGGGGACCCAACACAGGTGAGTGACCTGGAAGAAGCACAATTTTCAAAATGTCTCCACACCAAGTCCTTCCTCTGCTGGAGTTCCCGCAAACAGTGCAAAACAGCACTTCTCACGGACGCTGGGCTAGGACATTGGACTCGGAGGGAAGGATTTCATGCTTTGCCGATACCCACCGGTCCTGCTCTCCTGGCATCGGCTTGGCTATCGGCATCAAGAGTAGCAGCTGGGCCAGCTGTGAGTACCCCAAGGCACGCAGGCACTCCTAGGAGGCCTGAACCCCAAACACCTGGTAAAGAGCTGCTGGTCTGTGGCAGCCAGGGGAGCAGTCCCTGTTCTAAAGCAGGGCCACTGAAACCCCCGTCTAGGCCACCGGGGGTGGAGGAAGGGTTTTTCTTTTGCTTTATCTCTGCGGCCCTCCGGTGGGCAGGCCTGAAAGACTTTTCAAAAGTAACAGGCTTTTCTTTTTCCCCAGGAACCTCCACAAATCCACAAAGCAGAGGCAAGCACATCTTACCATTGCCAGTTGTCTTCAACATTGGAAAAGGTAACTATGATTGACATCGGATGACCCCTAAAGGAACATCTACCGTGTCGGGTGACATAATTCTCCCCATTTTACAAATGAAGACACTGAGACTGTAAGTTTCTTAGGATAACACAGCTAAAAAGGGATGGACTGATGGTTTGAACTCAGGTATGACTGACTCCCACGACTGTGGAGTTTATACACCAGTCTACTATCAGAAAACACTCATCTTCATAAACAGAGCAAATTATACAGAAAGCAATGCCATTCCTATTTCTCTGCATAACGTTATAGATACAGAACACAGAGCATAGCATGGCTGTGAGCTCCTGGAGGACAGAGACTGTGTCCTCGGTCACTAACCCTGCTCTAAGCTCAGTGTCTGGCCCACAGAAAAAAGATAACTGTGTTTTGAAGGAATAAGTGAGGACTCTATTTAAGATTCCAATATGAACTAGTGGATTTTTTCTCTGCAGCAAAAGACCTTAAGAGATTATCTAATCTGATAACCCCGAGAGGATGGGAGTTGAGAGAGAGGTAGGGATGGGGAGCAATGAGGACCAAGCCTCTAACACCTGCTTGTGGGTCTCCTGATCTCCCACCAGGGCCCTTTCCCTCACTCCACCCTCCCTTCCACGGGCCTGCGCCACGGCCAGTTAGAGTTCGTACCAGGTTCCTGGAGACGGAAGCTCTGTCCACACACCGGCCGGTCCCCACATCCCACAGGAGCAGCGTGTTGTCCCGGGAGCCGGTGCACAGCTGGGAGGAGTCTTTGGAAACAATGGCAAGAAGATGGGCCATGATGCAGACCTGGAGCAGGGGCTTTTCAGAAAGTGCAAAGGCCCTGGGGAGGGCGCTGCTTTACTTACCGGGACTCGCCGCCAGGCCGGTGACCACCATGGCGTGGCCCGAGAACCGCTGCCTGGGTTGTGAGGAGCCGTGCAAGTCCCACATCAGGACCATCCTGTCCCGGGAGGCGCTGAAGAACTGGTTTGATTTGCGGAGACAGGCTATCTGCTCGAGAAAGAAAGCTTGGGTGTGCTTGTTTGATGGGATTTTTAAAGCAGAAAAAGACCTGGGGGTAAGAAGGCTACAGCCCCATCTTCTCTGTCAGTCTGGCTCCTAATGCACTGTATCTGACAGGAAAATATCCTGTTTTGTGCTATGGGGCTGTGGCCGATGCTGAGTTTCAAGATGACAGTTAGCATCCTAGTTTTGGTCCATTCAGGTGAACTTCAGAGAGGAGAGTTATATAAATTGGCATTCTCTGTCATTTTTGCTGGAAATGCGCTCTACTCTGTAAAGCTATTAAACAAATTAATTTTTATTTAACTATTTTGGGCTTTTTAAAAAATTTCTCCAACTAAGTCTAGAGATTGTGTCATTTTTCTAATTATAGCAAACATACAGGAAGCCTTCAATGCATGTCCCTGTTGAGTTAGGATCAGCCAGGGAGAGTTACTCTCTTTTACCACCTGAGCTATTAAGTGCTTAATAATAAAAGAAAAATTATGTCAAATATTCTTACACCTAGAGCTAAGTGAAAGGTTTGCTCTGTTTTTCCTGGAGTAGGACTTCACAGCACCAAATACAAAGCCCTTGCATGTTCCTTTAAGAATATTCAATCACTCTCACCATCTAGACTCAAGAGCGATTAGGTGTTCCTTTATTCAGTTCCAAATTCCCTCCATGATAATAGCTGCTTGACAGTTTTACCTTGGTGATGTCATGTTCATGTCCTCTGAACCTTTTCACCACGTGTCCGGTCTTCCAGTTATAGGCCACAACTGTCTGCAGAGAGTAATTCGCCAAGTTTAGTTTCACTGAATAAGTGTTTAACTGAAACAATAAGTCTTTACTTCATCCTCTACCTGACTTCTTCCTCTCTGTCCAGGGACTTGCATCAAACATTAGGGTTCTATTGTGTCCCTCCTCAGGGTCCCTACTTTGAGTTTTTATCTTTCCTCCTGATCTGCCCTGTCTCTCCCCAGCTCCAGCTCCGGGGCCACCCCTTACTGATGGGTTTGGGATAACACTCCCTGAGGGGAACAGATTCAGACTGACGTTCTGGTTGTAGATACTGAAGGAGAATTGTACAGAGGATTAGACTCCTCTCCCCGCAACTGTATCATATGTTTTAGGTTTTTTTATATTTATCATCGTCTTAATCATTTGTAGGTGTACAGTTCACTAGCGTTAAGTATATTCCCATTTATTGCAAAATATACTGTACTTTTACATGTATATATATATTTTTTATTGATTTTTTACAGAGAGGAAGGGAGAGGGCTAGTGAATTAGAAACATCGATGAGAGAGAAACATCAATCATCTGCCTCCTGCACACCTCCTACTGGGGATTTGCCCGCAACCAAGGTACATGCCCTTGACCAGAATCGACCCTGGGACCCTTCAGTCTGCAGGCCGATGCTCTATCCACTGAGCCAAACCAGTTAGGGTTGCACTTTTTAAATTTCAAAAAACCTCATTCTTATCCAGAGAGAATCATTGTTAACAATTTCTCCCCATCATTTTTCCAGGTATATACTTTAATATCTTTTTGTAAGCATTCTCCCATTCCCCCCCAAAATAGGGTTTTAAAAGCATTATCTGGCCCAGTCTCTGTAGTTCATTGCTAGAGAGTAAAGAGCGTATTAGCACTTGACCTAAATCTCAGTTTTGTAATCTGAAAAATGGAGATGTTAATCCTTACCTATCTATCCCTCACAGGTGAGGCTCATATCAACAAAAACTTCATGTCTAAGGTAATACAGATATTAAGACAAAATGCTGTCCATTAAATTATGCTATCCATTTTCAAGTGCACACTGATTTCAGAAAGATTAAACTGTGAAAACGTGTGTATCTGAAAGTCAGTGAGATACAGTGTGAGGGTGGAATTTGAAGATTCTGAAAGGCTACTGAAAATGAGAGGCATTATTTACCACTAAAGAATCAACATTTTCTCTCCCCATATCCTAGCTAGAAGTGCTATGAGAGATCCACATATGAGGGAGAGAAAGCAACCAGATTGGAAGTGACAGCTGAAGGAAGCACAAAACCAGAGAAAGGAGGAATCACAACACACACCAATGTAGAGATTTGGGCAAAAGAGCAGGTATAAGAGACTGAAAGGCTCCTTTGGCTGACACATAACTCCTGTGTCTGTGTGTAGGTGTAAAAATGGATTGGTTGGAATAATAACATTTGTCATTTATAAAAAGCACATGGGTGGCACAGTGCTAAAGATCTTACCATTTATTTCTCACAATGGTCCTATGAGGTTGGCACTATTATCCCCATTTAATACGTAATAGACTGGCCAAAACCGGTTTGGCTCAGTGGATAGAGCATCGCTCTGCAGACTAAAAGGTCCCAGGTTCGATTTTGGTCAAGGGCATGTATCCTGGTGGTGGGCACATCCCCAGTTGGGGGTGTGCAGGAGGCGGCTGATTGATGTCTCTCTCTCATCGATGTTTCTAACTCTCCATTCCTCTCCCTTCCTCTCTGTAAAAAAAATCAATAAAACATATTTAAAAAAATAGATAATAGACTGAAGCTCAAGGAAATCAAAAGACTTGCTCAAAGTAAGAGGAAGTGGCAGAGAAGGGACTTAAACCCAGTCTTTCTAACTCTAAAACCAAATTTTACACTACCCAGCACTGCTGCCAGAAATGAAAAAAAAAACAGCATTGGCTTCCAAAATCTCTTCCCTTCTATACGATAAGTCGGTTCCCTGGGAAGCACTGCAAACCCCACCTTGTCTTTTCCTCCGGAGACACAGAGGTCTGAGTTCAGAGCAGCAACCACAGAGACGGCGTCCGCGTGCGCTGGGCTATACTCACGCAAGGCTGCGGTGTGAGTTCTCTCTTCGATAATGGCCTCGGGCCTGCTGGAGAGAGGACGGAGAATGAGAGGCCCAACGGTATGCGAGTGCGCCGCGGAGCCAGGGGAAGAAGAGTGTGAGTGACAGCAGCAATTCAGACCAGACGGAGGAGAAAGGCGGGAAAGGAGACCCACAGACATTGCCAGGACGTAGATGCTCAGAATGACCGAATCTGACAAAGGGACATCCTGAAGCCAAGGAGCCAGGGGTTCTGACTCACTCAGAGATCATTCCAAAGGCGGAGGACCCCTCTCTGTGTGGCCACAGACACTAGCTACCAGGCCAGACTGTTTCTTGTCCAAAAGAAAACGGAGCAAACAGTTCGGTGAAGGTCATCAGTACTTGCTCTGGGCCTGCTCCTTCTTCAGTGGGGATTGTAATGGGCGGGATAAAACCTGGGATGAGAGGGAGGGCTGCTGTACCTGTATCTGTAAGTGCTGTGTTTGAGCTTGCTTTGCAGTTTCCCCATCATGGCACAGAACCCATACGCGGTCTTCTGAGGAGGGGCTCGCTTCAGATGGCACCTGAGGGGCAGCATCCCTTGCGGCTGCTGGAAGTTGTGTTCCCTGCTGGTAAAAAGAACCATACGCAGGTAATTTTGTTAGGCACAGTGAGGGTAGTGTGGTATAGGGATTCAGAACGAGCATCCCAAGATGTGCTTCTGTGGTCTGTGGATTGTTTTGAGCTAAAGGCAATTTTAGCATCAGGCGCAAGAAAAACTTCTCTGTGGCTCCCCTAAACTACCTAGAACTTGAATTAGAGGCCTTGTCCGTGATATAAAGTATTATCAGCAGGAACCTTTTTGACCCACCTGTATGTCAGGGCAAACTTTTCTTTACTAACCATCTGTTCTTCTTATCATCTTTCAGTGACTCTTTGAAGTCCCCAAGGGGTATTACTCAGCCCTAGCTCAGGATGTCTTTTACATCTGATCCCCCTTTATCTCTGAACCTCTGCTGCAAGTGGAGTCTCTGACTCTCGCATGTATGTGGGGTTCCCATACATATTTGGTTATTTTCTCTTTCTTTCTTTTTTTAAAAATATATTTTAAAAAAAATATGTATGTGGGGTTCCCATACATATTTGGTTATTTTCTCTTTCTTTCTTTTTTAAAAAATATATTTTATTGATTTTTTACAGAAAGGAAGGAAGAGGGATAGAGAGTTAGAAACATCAATCAGCTGCCTCCTGCACGACCCCTACTGGGGATGTGCCCGCAACCAAGGTACAAGCCCTTGACCAGGATCGAACCTGGGACCTTTCAGACCGCAGGCCAATGCTCTATCCACTGAGCCAAACTGGTTTAGGCTATTTTCTCTTTCTAATATGCATGATGTCTTTTGATTATGAGACCAGCCAAAGGACCTTGAGAGTAGAGGAAAATTTGTTCCTCTCCCATAATGGTCATGTAAAAACATATCGTTTTTTGAAAAGGACTAATTAATTGTATGCTTCTGCTTTTCCTCCTCTCCCTGCCTCACTCTTATGGTCCTGGGAACACACCCTAGCATAAAGTATTAGCAGATAAAAACCAAGCAAGACTAATACAAAAGCTCTTTGAAGTTCCTAATAATTTTTAAGAGTGCAAGGGAGTCCTGAGGCCAAAGAGTTTGAGAGCCACTGACCTAGAACTTAAGTAATGCCAGTAATGGATGATATACTATCCTAACTAATAAAGAGGGAATATGCTAATTGACCTTCACTCCATCACAAAGATAGCTACACCCACAGCTGAGGCCACATTCCCATAAGGAGCCTTTTTTTTTTTGTTTTTTTTTTTTAACACATTTTATTGAATTTTTACAAAGAGGAAAGGAGAGGGTTAGAGAGTTAGAAACATCGATGTGAGAGAAATATTGATCAGCTGCCTCCTGCGCACCCCCCACTGGGGATGTGCTCGCAACTAAGGTACATGCCCTTGACCGGAATTGAGCCTAGGGTCTAGTTCTAGGAAGAAGAGCGTAGAACAAAACAGAAGCTAAAATTCACCAAGTATTCTCAATCATCTCATTACCATTATAGAGTTTTTCAGAAGAATTTAAGCCAACATTTTGAGAAGCTGCCAGAATCGACCTCCTGAAAAGAGTTCGTAACCAGTATAGAAGCACAGCCCAGTGCCAAGAACAGTGTTTGTAGCATCAAGAGCCCTGAGCTCCAGCCCCAGCTCCACCTCATCTCACTCTGTGTCTTTGGTTGAGTTTCTCCATTCCCCACTCTATGCCTCAGCCTCCCCATCTATCAAATCTGACTTCAGATTAAATGCTTATTAGAAGACTACCTGATCCCTAAGAGGAGGGACTCTGTCATATTCATCTTTGTACTTTAAGTGGCTTGCTCAATGTGATAAAACATTTGTGAACTAGTAAATCTAAGTTCAGACCTTCTAGAGTTCTCTATAATAAGCACAAGATGCGCTGACAGGAAAAATTCCAGGATAGCTTGCAAAAAGCTTGGGATGTTGTATTGTTTGTAGATTGGCAGAGGTTGCAGGGCATCCTATCTGCCAGCCTAACCCATTTTTCAACATTGTCATCAAACTAAGGACAGATGCCATTCAGAGATCTAGGTCACTAGAAACTGCAGGTGCTATAAATGGACTGGCTCTGCTTAGACTGATTAGATTCTTAGCTAGTATCTTCTTAAACTTCCCACCTGAAGAATATTCATGGAACATTCTAAGAAAAAAATAATAATTTTTACATTACCCCAAATCAATAGGATCTTCGCGGTGAACTGCAGTATCCAATGCTTTGTAATGTTTATGCTTTGGAAAATACTTCAGGCAGCCACTTCCTAATCTCTGTAAGTAGTGAAAAGATGCTTAAATTAATCTCTGTCTAAGCATATGTTTGTACTGAAAGGATATTTACAAGGTAAATTAAGGACTTTAAAGAGATTGGTAAGTGTAGTTTTCCCTCACAAAGAAAAAGATATTACAAAATTCCAATATTTTGGGGGAAAGTATACCATGATTTTAATCATATATCTGTTTAAATATGCAAAATAGCATCTATTTAAATGCACCATTGAAGATTTTTATTTTACTCAGTACTTTAGAGCTGAGTGTTTTTTTGAGAGATTTTTGTTCATCCAAAATCTTCGGAGGTAAAACAAACGAACAAAAAATCTTCCGAGGTGACTGCTTACTTCAAAGCCTAGTGTTTTTGTGACAAAGAAATTTCTCCCGTTTAAAATAATACTTTACTAAGTATAGAAGTTTTGATGAAAGAGCTTTTTAAAAACATAAAACCCTTCATTTAAAGATCTGGAGAATTATTTACTCAAAATTATAACTATGTACAATTGACTTCTAGTCCAGTAGCCATGTTAGTAGCTAACATTTACTCTAGTCCAGAAATTCCAGTCCAGAATATCCATTATAGAAATCTACAAAGAAGAAACCCGTTTCATTGCATTTTAACAACTCCATTCTAAGGAGTCAAATACATAAATTCAAATGATTAATTGACATGTCTAATAATTAATGGCAGCACAGAATAGTCAGAACAACCTTTGACTGAGTGCACTGGCATCTTTTTTAGGACTAGGTCTGGGCAACTTGTTGAACCAGAGTCTCAGTTTCCTATGTGTAAATGGGATAACTCTACAGTTGGGTTCTGTGAAGATTAAAAATAGCACTCAGGATGAGCTAGGGGCTATTTTAGGTGCTTCATACTTATTAGCTCATTTAATCTATTCCACAAGCCTCTGGAATCGTTACTTTCCTCATTTTGTAGATGAGAAAAGTGAAGCACAAAGATGTTGAATGACTTGCTCAAGTTTACAAATAAATTGCAGATAAGTAGTAGAGCTAAAATTTGAATCTGGTAATCTTGCTCCAGAGGCCTTGCTCTTGACCAGCATGCTATACTGCATCTCTATAAAAGGCAGTGCCTCAGTTCAACCAGGCAAATGGTTGAGAGTAAATGATGGCTACTAACGTGATTGATAGCATTACTGAAAGTAGCAATTTCACCCTTATTTCTACCGACCTTAATACACATATATTAAACATACATAAATACATTCAGAGAGCAGATACAAATGGATATATGAGTCTGGAGGATTTTAAACTGAAGCCAACTTTGTCCTCTGACCAGAATGATTGATCACATGAAGGCTAAGGATTTGTTACATTATATACCAAGGCAATTTAAAAATCTCAAAGAATATGTACTTAGGTAATGTCCATGTTGTAAATTTATTTAGTTGACTAACCTAAGAAATTAAAATACTAGTCAGTTATCTTCCTGTTTATACTGTGAACATGTAATATTCTTGAGAGAAGGGACGGTGCCTTGTTCATTTTTGTACCCGTGCTTTAAGCATAGCATGGGAGAATGGATGCAAGGCAACTATCTGTTGAATGAATGAATGATGAATGAATGAATGAATGAATGAATGGCATACTAAGGTGAAGAGTCTGTTGGGGGCAAGAAGCTTTTTAAGGATCCAACAATCTAAGGGTTCTTTAAAATTGCCCAACAACAAATCCTTCAGGATGCTTCTGTTTAATTTAATTGCAGCCCTGGAAAAGATGGCAGAACTTGAGAAAGCCATGAACTCAGCATGGCTCTGGATGTCCTTGCTGGCTCCTGATGGACTACATCTGAATCCCAGCATCCATTTCTGCTCCAATTTGCCTTCCAAAGACCCTGAGATGCTCAATGGTCACCCTAAACATCACTCAGAGAACTCTTTTAGCTTTCTGGTGCCATATTCCTTGATAGACTGCAGCACACAGTATATCCAACTATGGTTTTCCACTAAGGAACTGGGACACAGAGGATTGTGTCTTGTGGGAACAGGGCGGGAGAACAGGACCTCATTTCCCTAGACTCTCGGTCCACTGTTTACGTAAATGGTGATTTCAATATCTCCCGCTGCACACATCTAATCTCACACTCTGGAAACCAAAGCTCAAACTCAAAATCACGGTGGAAGCACGTGGGAGGTGGTCTGATTCCACCTTCTAACAGTACAAACAGAGGAAACCGAGGCCCAGAGAATAAGACGATCTTGCTCAGACTCGCACAAGAAGTCAGTACCAGGTCAGATTCCCAAGGCTGCCCCCAAGCTTCAAGGACAACTGTGTCCAGTTTTTTTCTTTCTGGCTATTCAGATCAGAGGCCCTCATCCAATCTATGAGCTTATTTTTGACGTGTGCTTGTGGGCAAAGGTGCCAGGGGACGCCCAAGGTGGCACCCAACCCAAGCCCGGCCCTCGGCATTCTCTCCTCGCTCCGGCCAGGTGGGCCTCTGCAATCGAGGAAACACGGGCTCCCACTTTTCCGCCCACCCGCTTCCTACCCCCCTCGGCCTCCATACCCATCGGCCGGCTGCCCAGCCCGGAGGTGAGGCTGGCGGGGGGCGCCGGAGGCGAGCTGAGTCTGAGAGCGTCTGCAACCTCCGCGCTCTATGGCCCGCGCCCCCGCCCCTAGCAACGAGGCGCGCGTCGCTAGGGTGGGAGTTCGGCCGAAAAGCCTCCGGGCAGCCTCGCCGGCTACTAAACCGAGGTTCCGCTCTCATTCGCATCTCCCAGGAGCCCAGCCGAGAACACCCCGCCCTGCTTTCTTCCCGTAACAATGCGCTGCTGAGGTTCCTGAGAAGAGGACCGAGGACCCATGTCCTCAGACCACGCGGCCAGAGAATCTAGGTAATGCAAGGAAGGCTGGTATCACCGTAAGAGTAACGGAGGAAACCCCTAATAAAACAGGTCACCTTTTAAATTGTTACTTGTCTAGATAGAGGTGTTGCTTTGTTTCTTTGGAGTTTTTTCCCTGATTCCACCCAGGCAGAGAGACCTCCTTTGGACATTTCCCCAGGTTCCTCATTCCCCTATTCCTTTCATCAAACGTTTATGGCTCACCACCATAGCAAAGAGATCCCCTTAGGACCTGCTAGAGATCCAATGAATGGTAGACAGTTCCGGAAACCAACAGCACCTTCTAGATCAGTGGTTCTCAACCTTCCTAATGCCGAGACCCTTTAAGACAGTTCCTCATGTGGTGGTGGCCCCCAACCACAAAATTATTTCCGTGGCTACTTCATAGCTGTAATCTTGCTACTGTTATGAACTGTAATGTAAATATCTGAAATGCAGGATGTATTTTCATTTTGTTACAAATTGAATATAATTAAAGCATAGGGATTAATCACAAAAACAATACGTAATTATATATTGTGAAATATTTATTTCTAATTACAAATAAATGAAATTTTGTCTTGAATCATGGTGTAGCATGGGCAACAGTCCTCATATAAAAACACTAAACCACATAGCTACATTTTGCTACACCGAGGAACTATCTGTTGGTTCCTAAGACCATGGGAAATAGGTGTTTTCTGATGGTCTTAGGTGAGCCCTGTGAAAGGGTCGTTCGACCCCCAAATGGGTCTCGACCCACAGGTTGAGAAACACTGTTCTAGACAAAGCTTTCACAGCTCCAATCGCATTGCTTTCAGACTGGAGTCCATTCTTGTCTGTATTCCTAGCGCATAGCACAGTAGTGGTTCGTTGAACATGTGTTGAATGAATGAATGAATGAATGAATGAATGAATGAATGCAGAGACATTTCTTTTACACAGTGGTAGGTTCCTCCTGTAGTGTTGATCTCCCAGCAGACCTGCCTTCAATTTGTGAAAATTTGTGAAGTTTCTGAAAGTTGGGTGCCTGTGGGAACAGGGTGGTGAGGGAAATTTTCCTTTACAGAATATCAAGGCTGGTGATTGGGTCAGTCTTCCTCAGGGAGGGAGTCCCCTCTCCAGTATCCCTGATGGGGTTCCTCTAGGCCTGATGACACTTTCTTGATGATGCATTCATTACTTTCTGAGTCAGTGACTTGTTATTAGACTTCCTCCTGTCAGGAGCTGCTATCTACCCCGTGCTACTTGCAACACTGATTGTAGTTCAGAGCTGAGGGCTCTCCCTACAAACTTAGTCCCTCTTCCCCATAACAACCTGGCAACCAGGAGAGACCAGATGGCTTTGCCCGGGGGCACTGGGCTGGGCTCAGTGTAGTAACATTGACTTACCAGATCCCTGCCCTCCAGATGCTTCAGCACTGGCGATAAAACCCTCCTCACCCAACCCTCCCACCCCCACTCTCCCCAGAATATGCTTTAGGTTCAAGGCACCTGAGACTTCCAAACTGGTATCTCTAGCCAGACTTCTCCTCGACCTGTGTATCCACCTCCTTCCTGCCCATCTACACTCAGCTATGTAAAAGACATCAGTCCTGGACGTGAATCACCCTGGAAACATTATCTTGCCCCAAAACCTGTTCTTCCTCTTTTCTTTCTAAGTGCAGGGCATTACCGTTCACCAATCAACCTTGGCCCGGCGCTAGGAGTCCTTTGTGACTTTACCCTCACTTCCTCCTCCAGACTGAATTAGCTCTCCTTCCTGGGTGCTTCTAAAGCCCCTCATACTTTCTGCAACCCAGTGTGATTTTTCATTCACTTGCCTGTGAGCTCCATGTGGACAGTGACTGAGTCTTATTTCCGCCTGTATTTATTGCTCGTGTTCAACATAGTGTCTAGCACAGCACTGCAATAGAACATTCTACTCCCGATGGAACTGTTCTATATTTCCTCTGTCCAACATGTAGCCCCAAGCCACCTGTGGCTGTTGGGACACCTGAAACGTGGCAGTTTGCAACTGAAGAACTGAATTTTAAGTTGTATTTAATTTTAACTTTACATTTAAGTAGCCACGTGTGGCTAATGGCTATGGCATTAGACAGCACAGGTCTAGAGCACAGTTGATCCTCAGTAAGTCGTTTTGAATAAAGAATAAAAAGGGAAGGTGGTCGTGAACAGCCAAGTGGAGCACAAGGTAGAATGCTGTGGATGTAATCAACATACCTTTTAGTGCCCCTTTCTTTCCCCTCACCTTTCATCCCCTCAACCTAACACTACCAACGCCTCCGGTTCTGTCTTACATAAATATAATCCTAGTTCACGACTCTTTGCGGCCCAAACTGATTTTTCCCTTCTGGACTTGCCTCGTTTCATATTGCCCATCCTCTGAAGAGTCCTCTGGAGATGAGATCTGGTCTCATCCGGTCTGGTCTTGTCTGGCAAGAGCAGGAAGGACTCTCTCTCCTCCGAGGCCTCTGGACTTCACAGGGACTCATGTGGTATAAGTTTATCTGCCCTGGCAGGCTGCCAAGTTTCTCTTAAAGGTGGCAGTTGGTACTGGTTGTGCCGTGAAAACATCACAGGAGAAAAGAAGCCACAGCATTGATTGACAGTCTTCTTGCCGCTCCTGGAACTGTGCAAACCCCAGTCAGATAACTTCCAGCCCTGATACCAGAGACATTGGTTGGATCGGGGTCTGAAGAGAAAGGAGGCAGGGGAACCGGGTGAGGCGAGGCGGGGCCAGCAATAGAGCAAGGCCCAGGCCAGGCAGGCAGACAAGGGCTGGGTCAGGGTTGAAGAGCAAGCCTGAGAGACAGACAGTAAAGGTTGGAAACAACAGTTCTTTCCAATAGACTTTCCCAAATGCTCACTACCAAAAAGGCTTAAAAAGTCCAAAACCAAATGTCACACATGAGCAAGTGAAAGGCGGGTTGCAGAGCAGAATTTACAGATAATATCAATTTTATAAAAATAAGTATATCACCACGTGTGTCATATGATAAGGGACTAATGAATATTGTATCGTGTGTGAGAGTGTATAAACATACCTGTGGCACCTTTTGCAGAAAGAACTGTGTAAATTGTGCCCCACTCTTTGGTGAGGGAGCAGGGAGCAGAGTTCATGGCATAGAAACATATTTTGCCCTTGCTGGCTCCTTGGTCTGGAAAACTCCTCCCCCGGATATTCTCCAGGTATGTTTGCTGTTTATCCAGGGCACAGACCCAGTACCAGGCCTGTGAGAGACCTCCTAGATCAGCTGCTCCTGATCAGCACCCCATCCAGCTTCTTTTCCTGTTCTGCCTGTCTTTTCCCTAGCTCTTCCCACTTACTGACATTATGTTACATTTCCATTTGTTTTATTTATTCAGGAGAGTAGACTTTGTTCTTCCTTATGGTTGTATTCTCATTTCTTAAATATGACCCAGGACATAGGTAAGTGCTGAATAGATCTGAATGACTAAAATGTAACAAAGGTGTCCATTCTTCTCTGTTTTGTCTTGCCTAGGCAAACCCTAAAATCCAAGGACAGCTCTTCCCACTCCCACCAGTGCTCCAGAGGTCACCTTAGAGCATCAGTTTCAAACCTTTTCTGACCAGGACCCTCAGGAACAGTGGTTCTTAACCTTCCTAATACCGGGACCCTTTAATACAGTTCCTCATGTTGTGGTGACCCCCAACCATAAAATTATTTTCTTTGCTACTTCCTAACAATAATTTTGCTACTGTTGTGAATCGTAATGTAAATATCTGTGTTTTCTGATGGTCTTAGGCAACCCCTGTAATGGGGTCGATGGACCCACAGGTTGAGAACCATTGCTCAGGAAGAAATACATTCAATCCCCAATGCTCATCCTCCTAATAAAAGAGAAACATGCAAATTGACCGTACCTCCGCTAAGACCACCAGCCAGACCCACCAGCCAATCAGGAGTGAGCATGCAAATCAACCCAACCAAGATAGTGGTTAATTTGCCTATGTCAATGCAGAGTGAAGATTGAAGACAGCATAGAAGGAAGCCAAGCGCTGCAGAAGGGAGCAAAGCTGCAGAGAAGCAAGCAAACAGGGCTGGGAAGGGAGGGAAGAAGGTGGGGCGGCAGACACCGCCTCAGGAAGCCCTATTGCAGGAATCTTCCTGCAACGGGCCTCTAGTATATGTATATGTACTATATTTAACTGCAATAAACAAAAAAACTCTTGCTACGAACAATGTTTTCTATTTTTCTTTCTTTTCTAATTTTTATGACACTGGTTTCTACCCCTTGAATAGATTTTGCCACCTACTAATGGGTGGCCAGCGCCAGTGTCTGTGGGAATAGTCAGAGGTCTCATTTGTGTCCTAGTTTCAGTGTAACTGCTACAAATGCAGATTCCTGGTCCACCCCAGACTTAGTGAATGAGAGTCTCACTGGAAAGTCTACATGCTTCACAACCCCTCACCCCAACCACCCCCGTTGGTTCTGAAGCCTGATAAAGCTTGAGGGTCACCATGTAGGAGTTTATGAGGGTCCCGAGGCGTCTTGTGGGGACAGGTGTTGGGCAGGGCCTGATGCACGTTAAGGGAAGGGGCTGATTTTCCAGTTCTGGTCCAACTCAGCCCCTGAACGGTGGAACGGATGATTCCAATGTTATAAAAGTAGACATATTCCCACATAAGCCCCTTGCATTCTCTAGTCCTCTGCCTGGAAGAATTTCTGGTGATGTGGCTGCTTTCCCAACTCCAGCCCTCCCAGAGCCACACCCAATGAAGAGGCCCCGCTTTTCCCCAGAACCGTCACCCCCTCTTGCTCTCCACAGTCTCTTTTCCCATCACACAAAATCACCTTCTGTTTTTTCTTTCTTCTTACCATAAGGGTTAATAGTCCTCCCCCACCCCAGCTCTTGGAACAAAAAAAAAAAAAAGAAAAAAAGAAATTCTAACCACAGTCTCAAATGATGGTGGCCCATTTCCTTCCCCACCCCTAGAAGAGGGTAAATGCTGTTATGTCTTCACCCACCCATTGGGATTGCATTAGAAACTTCTTTTGATGCCAAGAATGTTGCACCCACCCCAACAAAGAATGTAACAGAATTTACATTATGAAAACCTGCTACAAGTATTTTTTCATTTGTTGATTTGAAAGAGAGAGAAAGAGAGAGAGAGACATATATGCCCTGACCATGGATTAAATCTACAACCTTGGCATATTGGGACAGTGCTCTAACCAACTGAGCTACCCGGCAAAGGCACAAGTATATTTATTGACCCCCACACCTCTAATAAAACATTTATTAGCCCCTAAGTGTATGCCATATACCCCAGCTAACAGTTCTTTGCAGACATGATCTCATTTAATTCTGAAAGCAGCCCTCAGAGATAGTCTCTTCTCACCTCCATTTTAGCAATGAGGAAACTAGACACGCTGGGTTAAATAATCTGACCAAGGTACCATAAGAGGCGTAGCTGTGGAGCTGGCAGCTGCCTTACCCCGAGGGGCTGCGAGAAGGAAGGGTTCTCCTCCATTTGGGTAGTAGCTGCTAGAGGTGCCTCGGAGTAGAGAGAGGTAGGTGCCTGAAACCCAACATGCCACAGAATGTAGTGATGTTTCTCTTTCCGATTTTGCTCTCAGGGTCATTCTCTGATGAGCTGAGAATGTCCCCTGGCACCCATGGCCTGGCTCCTTCTCCTGTTGTCTGAGTTCTCTCCCCAGCCCTCTGCCAAGACCTCTTAAAGTGAAGTTTGGGGTTTGGGGAGCAGTGCTCTTCTTGTGTGTCCAGAAGGACTGGAATGGAGCCCCCACAGAAGGTTCAATTTGGGCTTAGAATGATTTATCAGAGCCTAAGAAAAAAGCTGCAAGACAGCGCAGGTCTGTGGGGATGGGATCTTCATCCGAGTGCTTATTCGCATAGTCTATTTTCTTTAATAAAGAAGCATTTTTTTTTCAATACTAGTTTTCAGCCCTGAGTGGTTTGGCTCAGTGGATAGAGTATCAGCCTGCAGACTGAATGGTCCCATGTTCCATTCCGGTCAAGGGCATGTACCTTGGTGGCGGACACATCCCCAGTAGGAGGTGTGCATGAGGCAGCAGATCAATGTTTCCCTCTCATCGATGTTTCTAACCCTCTATCCCTTCCCTTTCCTCTCTGTAAAATATGTCAAAAAAATACCAGTTTTACAATTTTTTAAATTAAAAAAAATTTGGATATAAATACTTTGGGGAAATCAGCCTAACAAAGATGCTCCTCATTGGATAGTCATATGCAATTAAAATTATATTAAACATGTGAACCATAAGTCAAACTGGCCTGGGTTCCAATCTCACTGCTACCCATTCGTGACTGTGACCTCTGGCAAGTTACTCAACCCCCATAAAAATGGGGATCATCCCACTTTCCCGGCACTGACAGCCAGCGTTTGGCAGTTGCAGCCTCCGTCTGTGCTCCCAGTACCGTTGGAGGCGTTTCCACGCATTCCATCCTCAGCACAGGTCTGTGAAGTGGGACCCCCCTTATCCCAGGTGACAGCTGGGCCCTGGTGGCACTCAGCCAGCGGGCAGCCAGGGGGCTTGAGCCCAGACAGTCTGACACCAGAGCCTGGTTTTAAGCCGGTCCCTGCCTAAGCTGCCCCTCTGAAAAGGCTGTTGCATTACAGGACAGAACACTCAGAAAGCGCTTAGCAAAAGCCGGGCACTTAGAATGGCCCCATTAAGTTTCCAGCAGCCACTTGAGGAGTTGGTGCACCTGTTTGTTGTAAAACTAACACGCCTACAACGCGACTTCATCCAGAGGGAGGAGGAGGGCGGGGAAGAGCCTGCAGAGGCGGGCGGGATCGGCTCGGGGTCCGGCCCGGGGTGCGGGGTGCGGGCGCCGAAGGAGCAGAGAGAGAGAGAGCGCGGGGCGGGAGGCGGCGCGGGGGCCGCCGTTGGGCGGGGGCGGGGCCAGGGCCAGGGAGGCCCCGCCCCCCGCCACCTGCGACAGGTGGAGCGCGTGGCGCCGGCCGGTCGCTCGGCCATGTCCGCGGGGAGCGCGGGGCCGCTCCCAGGACCCGGTGCGGGGCCGGAGCCGGAGCCAGGGCCGGAGCCGGGGCCTCTCTGCCCGGAGCACGGCCAGGCGCTCCGGTGGTTCTGCTGCTCCGAGCGCCGGCCGGTGTGCGCCGCCTGCACGGAGCTCGGCGGCCGCTGCCGGGGCCACCGCATCCGCCCGGCGGAGGAGCGCGCCGCGGAGCTGCGGGTGAGCGGGCGGGCGGGCGGGCGTGGGAGCCGGAAGGCGGCGGCTCCGGGGCAGGGCGCGCCGGGGCGCGGGGAGGAGAGGGAGCGGGCGCGCCGCCAGGTCGGGCGGGGGGACCCGGGCGCAGGGGCCGGGCTGACCCCGGCCGGGTCCGGAGCGCAGGCTCCGCGCTCCCCGCGGTCCCGGCGGTGGAAGGAGGCGGTTGAAGGGCGTGGCCCCGGGTCAGGCAAACCTGAGGGCGAGGCTCACCTCCGTGCGCCCTCCTGGGGAGTCTCACCGCCCCCCGAGACTCGGCGTCCCCCTCTGTCTCTTGGGGGACGATGGCTCCAATAGCGCGCACTCATTGGAGTTACTGGGCGACATAAATTAGACAGTTCCAGGGGGTCGCACCTGGCCGTGGGCATCCAGCTCCCCCGGGAGCCCAGGTGGAGGCTGACCTGTGACCAAACTCAGCCCCTCCTCAACCTCGGGGCTCCCCACCCCTCCGCTCCCCTCCCCACCGGCCAGGCTTCCTGGTGCGGTGCTTCCTTCCCTTTCAGGTTTGGCCTTGACCGGACGTCAAGCTGGTTTCGCCGGAGTGAAGGGAAGGGGCGGGCAGGGATCCGGCAAGTTTCGGGAGGTGCCGGCTCGAACCCTTCCTTCCCCGAGGTTTCGCCCCACCTCCAGCCTCCACTTGGCCTCAGGGCTGGCCACCTTCCTGCCACCACCCCTCCCTGACCTGCTGGGACTGGGGAGTCGGGCTCACGCTGGGGCTTCTGCCCTCCTTCCAGCCTCCCTGGCTGGCCCCTGGGGGTTTCCTTGCAATTTGATTGAAAGGCTTGATTCTTCCAGCCTCTCCCTGGCTGGCCCTCTGCCCCAGCGGGGAGGCCGTGGGCTCCGGTTGGAGACTGGCCTCCTCCGACTGGACTGCAGCGAGCACCCTGGATAGGGTGCTGAGGCCGGAGGGGATTCAGTGTTTCAGTGACACCTGAAAGGTCCTACTTGTCACCACTGTCATGACAGTGATGATAAAAATAAACTCGGATAGTGTAGTTTTTTAAAAATATATATTTTACTGATTTCTTACAGGGAGGAAGGGAGAGGGATAGAGAGTTAGAAACATGGATGGAAGAGAGACATCGATCAGCTGCCTCCTGCATGCCCCCCACTGGGGATGTGCCCGAAACCAAGGTACAGGCCCTTGACCGCAATCGAACCCTTCAGTCCGCAGGCAGACGCTCCATCCACTGAGCCAAACCGGTTTCAGCGGATAGTGTAGTTTAATATTCTTCCCAAAAGCATAGACACTTGGCAAGTTTCAGAGCCCTCAGATTCCACCCAGACCAGGCCCCTTTGAAGTGGTGGTTCCTCCCAGCATTTTATAGACGAGGAGACCGGGGCCCAGAATGGACAGTAAATCCTCCCAGGTTTCTGCTGTCCAGGGCTGGCCGAGGGCAGTCAGTGACCAGAGGAAACCACCTCTTTGCTTCGGTGGTTGGAGGGAGGAAGTGATATTAATAGAAGTGAGAGTTTAATGAAAACCCTTTTTAAAAGTTGCCATCAGATAAAAAAAGAAAAAAAAAAAGCCGAAACCGGTTTGGCTCAGTGGATAGAGCGTTGGCATGCGGCCTGAAAGGTCCCAGGTTCGATTCTGGTGAAGGGCATGTACCTTGGTTGCGGGCACATCCTAGTCGGGGGTGTGCAGAAGGCAGCTGATTGATGTGTCTCTCTCATCGATGTTTCTAACTATCTCTCTTTCTCCCTCTCTGTAAAAAAATCAATAAAATATATATATATTTTAAAAAGTTGCCATCGGGCTTGAGTTTGAGTGGTGGGAAGGGTGAAGGCTGGGGCAGGGTGGGGGCCTGATGCTTGTTTTGGAATATACTTTGCCTGGACTCCTTCCCTGAACCCTCCTGAAGTGTATTCATTTTCTTTGCCTGAGAGAGGGGTTTCTTGCCCTTTCTCTCTCCTATTTTGGTTAGATATTTCTTCCATTCCTCCAGCCAGCAAAGAAATTTCACTCCAGGGCAAGAGTATTCCTGAAATGGGCAAAAATACCACCGGTTCAAACCACTTTTCATGTACCTTCTGGGTTCTGGTCCCTGTAGCTTTTCAGAAGCTCGTCCCAGTTCCCCGAGTCCTGTGGTTGTATGGTGATCACAGCTTCCTCCCAATCAACTCAGTTCGATGGCTTTACATTTGGTCCGGTGCAGCGGTTTGCCACTCTGTTGACCAATGAGTTTGCTTGCCGACCACTGGTCTGGTGAACTGTAATGCTAATTCCTGATTTGTGTGCGTGGAGGGGATTTACAGGGGCTTCCTAGAAGAGGTACAGTGGTACCTTGAGATACGAGTGTCCTAACATACGAGATTTTTGAGATACGAGCCGTGAAGCGAGCGATTTTTGCTTTGAAACAAGCAACATTTGAGATAGGGGTAATCGCGTGGATCCGCCGGCTGCACACAACCCACCAGTTTACCGCGACTTGAGCATCTCATTGTTTCCCACGCCTCAAGGTTACGGAACGAATTAAACTCGTATCTCGAGGTACCACTGTACTAGTAGCTGAGTTCCCTTCTGGAAGATGGAACTGAGGCAATCAGTGCTCTTAGGACAAAGAGCGGAAGGGCTGCTGATTGGAAGGGTTCCCATTGATATCTGGAGAAATGGAGAGGGAAAGCAGGGCTTTGGCTAAATCTCTTGGTCAAGATCCTTCTCTGTGGGTCACATTTGCATTTCTAAAACTCTCCCCTGCTCTCATGCGTGATACTCACAGCTTAGAAGCTGTAAACTTCAGTAGCCAAGGAAATGGGTTTAATTCATTCAACAAATATATATTTTTAAATATTTTATTGATTTTTTACAGAGAGGAAGGGAGAGGAATAGAGAGTCAGAAACATCAATGAGAGACATCGATCAGCTGCCTCCTTCACACCCCACACTGGGGATGTGCCCGAAGCCAAGATACATGCCCTTTACCGGAATCGAACCTGGGACCTTTCAGTCCGCAGACTGAAGCTCTATCTACTGAGCCAAATCAATTTTGGCCATTCAACCAATATTTATTCAGGGCCTCCTCTGTGTAGGAACGCTCTTCTAGGCAGTCGGGCATAGAAAATAAGTCAAAGTCATGGCGCTTATGGTGTCTCTTACCTTGGGACTTGTCCAAGTAGTTATGGCCAGTGGTGGGGGAAAGATACAAAAAAAGTTAAACTTTATACACCCAGAGAACGATAGTACAAAGGAGAAAAGTAAGCACAGTCAGAGAATGGAGATGTGGATCGTCAGGGAAGGCTTCTGAAAAAGTGACATGTCAGGGAGCGAGACATAGAAATATATGGGAGAAGACAAGAAACAGAAGAAACAACAGGTGCAAAAGGTCAGGACCAATTTGGTGTCTCTGTGTAACAGAAAGAAGGTCAGGGTAGAGAGTGGTAGGAGGTAACATTGGGGAGATTACACAGAGTCACATAAGGTAGGGCCTTGTTGGCTAAGATAAGAAGCTTAATCTCATCTTACTGTGAGTGTATTGGAAAGTCATTGGAGAGTTTTGAGCAGGGACAGTGAGTGACCTAATCTGATTTCCTTATAAAATGTGGCAGTGTTTAACTTGGGGGGTTAAGAATGGAAGCCCAGTTAGGAGGCTCTAACAGTGGTTCCTGTGAGAGATAAAGGTGATCTGGGTAGAATGGCGGGAGTAGAGGTGACCAGAAGTGGCCAGAGTGGGGGGGTGGGGGGGGGAGGAAAGGAGAGAGAGAGAAAAAAAAAATGGAGATGGGGCTGTTAGGACTCATTGCTGGATTAGACGTGAGGTTGCAGATTTTTTATTTTTATTTTTTCTGGGTAATGAGGTTGATGACTGATGGTGCTGTTCACTAAGTGGGGGTGGGGATCCTGCAGTTTGAGAAGCCATGTTCTTCCACTGAGGTGCATGTGTCAAGTGTCAGGTTGAGATTGAGATTGTATGCAGGAACATGATTAAATAATGGGCAGATGAGATTTCAGGATAAAGAGAGAAGCAAGGCCACAGTAAGAGGTGATGGACAGTGAAAAGAACTGAGCTGAAGAAATGTTTGGAATGAAAATTCTAGAGTTAGTGATCTAGAAGGATGGGAGGTGGCAGGCAGGGGATGGGATATTTGAGATGCAGATTTTGGAGGCGGTATATAAGCTTTCCATAGTGATGGGATCTGGGATATAACCAGGGGAGTGGGTGGCAGAGGAGTGGTAAAAAGAAAAAAAATCAATGGAATGGATCAATATGGATCAAGATGCCATGGGCGTTGTTTGTGTTGCAGAACAAGATTGTGGACCAGTGTGAGAGACTGCAGTTACAGAGTGCTGGCATCACCAAGTACATGGCTGAGGTTCTACAAGAGAAGAACCAGAGAGCAGTGGTAGGTAATTCCTCCCTTTCCCCTTCTACTCTGGCCCTCTCCTAGGATCAGACCGGAGCCTTAGGGGCTTGATCCAGTCTAGCTCCCTTCCTAATGTCACTAACTCATTGCGCTATAGCACAAAGCTGGATACCACCGAAGGATGGCTTTTGCTCTCTCTCAACCTTGGTTTTACCATCTGGGCAGAGTTGCACACTAGTGCAAAGACTGTTTTCAGGGTAAGGGATCAGGAAGGGTAGCATTTTTCTCACATTTAATTATTTTGTGCGTGGTTCCATAATTATCAAATAACCTAGGAGCTTATATGTTGAATATTCTTTACCGTAGTCCTATGCAGTGGGTGACAGTAACATTCCTGGTTACAGATGGTTAATTGACTTGACCAAGGTCCCACATCCTCCTGCCAGAGTCAGTTCTATGACCTGGATCTTCTGACTCTGCAGCCAGTGCTCCTTCTGCTGCATCACACTGCTGATCCTTGTGACTCATTGCCACACCTACATCTCTCAAGTATGCTTTTCCAGGGCAGGGGCTATGGATTTCTTCCTCCCTCTTATCGCCCAGAGTAGTACATGAGAATGGACCATTGGGTTTAGTAACATGCACAGTGTTGAAGATCCTGACAAGAGGAATTTTGTAGAGGTGGGGGGGAGGGGGTGAAAGCCTGATTGGAATGGGTTTCAGAGAGTAATTTGGGATAGTTAACACAGGTAACTCTTGAGCTATGCTGTAGAAGGGAGCTGACAAATTGGACGATACTGGAGAGAGATAAGAGATCAATGCAGTTTTTTGTTTATTTTCTTTTTAAGATGGGAGAAGCTACTTTATGTGTGTATGCTAATGGGAATTTTCCAATAGAAAGGAGAAAATTAATGATGCAAGAGAAAGAGGAAAATTGGGGTGGGATCTAGTAAACAAGTGGAAAGGTTGGTTGTAGGTAAAAGCATGGGCAGTTCATCCACAGAAACAGAAGGCCGAGTGAGCACAGGTGCAGATAGATGGTTAGGTGATGGGCAGACTTTGTGAAAGCTCTCTTCTGATTGCTTCTATTTTTCATTACTTACCACCTTTCCTGTAGGCTCTTAAGGATGCCATTTGTCAGTTTATAGATATGCTTTGTTCTCCATCGTTTGTTTATATGGTAACACATTAATAGACTTTCTAATGCTAAGCCATCCTTGAATTCCAGGGGAAAACCAATGTAACTTAGTCATAACATATATATACACACACACACACACACACACACACACATATGTATATATATGTATATATATATTAACTTTTAATTTTGAGATCACTGTAGATTCACATACAATGTTAACATCTTTCCTAACTATGGTAGAATATCATAACCTGGAAATTGACATTAATACAACTCAACCTTTTAGATTTTACCAATTTTACACTAATTAATTTCTGTGTGTGACTTTAATTCTATGCAGTTGTCACATGTATAGATTCATGTGACTTTCACCACAGTTGAGGTACAGAATAGTTCCACTGTAAGGATCCCTTCGTATAGCTTTCTAAAAAGCATTTTTGCATCTATGCTCAGGAGTGAGATTAGCCTATGAGTTTCATTTCTTGTATAGTCCTTATCATATTTTTTTATCAAGATTATATAATCCTTATTCAATGGGTTTTGAAACAGAACTCTATTTTCACTGGAGGCGTTTGTATAAGATTGGAATTACCTGTGCCTTGAATGTTTGGTGACACCCTCTATAAAACTATCAGGGCCTGGTGGTTTGGTAGATTTTTAACTACTGATTCATTTTCCATTGTAACAACAGGATTTTTCCTGTTCTGTTTTCTTTTTTCTTTGGTTTTAGTAAATTCTTTCTGGAAAAATTATCTACTTTCTCTGTTGTTGAATTTAAATGCATAAAATTGTTGTTAATATTGATAAAGTTGTCACAGGTTTGTCTATCATGTTAGTCTTCAAAGAACCAACTTTTAGTATTTTAATTGTCTCTTTTATATATTTTAAAAGAAATATTATCTCCCTCAGCTGGCATGGCTCAGTGGTTGAGTGACGACCTATAAACCAGGAAATCAGAGTTTGATTCCTGGTCAAGGCACATGCTCAGGTTTCAGGCTCAGTCCTCAGTAGGGGGTGTGCAGGAGGCAGCTGATCAATGATTATCTCTCATCATTGATGTTTCTGTCTCTCTCTCCCTCTCCCTTCTTTTTTGAAATCAATACAAATATATAAAAAATAAGAAAATAAAAATATTACATCCTTCTATCTTCATAATTTTTCTATTTATTTATTTTAAAAAATATTTTTATTGATTTCAGAGCAGATGGGATAGGGAGAGAGAAATAGAAACATCAATGGTGAGAAAAATGTCCCCCGCTGGGGACTGAGCCCCCAACCAGAGCATGTGTCCTGATCAGGAAATAAACCATGACCTCCATAGGTCGATGCTCAATCTCTGAGCCACACCGGCCAGGCTATAACTTTTTAATTTTAACTTACTGAGTAGAACAGTCATTTTAGTTTTTCTTATTTCTCAAGGTGAGCATTTAAGCCTTATAGTAGCTTTTAGGTGTTGATATAGGTATATCCCACAAACTTGATGTACTTGCATTCAGTTAGAAGTATTTTTTTTTAATATATTTTATTGATTTTTTACAGAGAGGAAGGGAGAGGGATAAAAAAGTCAGAAACATTGATGAGAGAGAGACATTGATCAGCCGCCTCCTGCACGCCCCCCGCTGGGGATGCGCCTGCAACTAAGGTACATGCCCCCAACCTGAATCAAACCTTAGACCTTTCAGTCCACAGGCTGACGCTCTATCCACTGAGCCAAACCGGTCTCGGCATCAGTTAGTTTTTTTAAATTTCCAGTATGATTTGTTCTTTCATTATGACTTATTAGAAACAGGTTTTTAAATATTCAAGTATATGGTTTTGTTCTTTACATTATCATCATCATTTTTTTTTATTAATTTCTAACTTAACTGCATTGTAATTTGTCTGACATCAATTGTTTGAAATTTATTGGGACTTGCTTTATGTCCTAAAACAATATCAATTTAGGTGAGCATTTCATAGTCACTTGAAAAAATATATAGGGTTCTATATGTGTCTACTAATTAAGCTTATTAATTGGATCAAATCTTCTCTGTACTTACTAATTTTTTATCTGTCACATTTATTGATTACTGGCAAAAGGCATTTATTTACATTTTCATATCATGCTATGGACTTGTCTAGTTTTCTTTATGATTCTGTCAACTCTTCTTTGTATATGTTGGTGCTATTTATGAAGTGTGTATATATATTTAAATTGGTTATATATTCTTGGTAAACCATTCCTTTATCACTTTATAGTCTCCCTGTATGCTCTTGCATGATGGTTTAGATGAGTATAAAATTCTAAAGCAAATCACAAGCCCAGCCCAAGGCAACTGAGTCCTCGGCTCCTGATTGCGCTGGTTTCCTGTTTCCTTTCTACTCTTGGACTCCAGGTTATTTCCTTTAACTAGCTGCCAATGCAGCTTCACTTTTTAAAGGATGCTTTGGGTTATTTTCCCAGCATTTCTGTGTTCTAGGAGGCTTTTTCGTTTACTCTGTCATATCCTGTCCTATTCATTTCGGGGAATGACTCAGGAAGGGTGTTGGAATTGATTGCCACCTTCTTTCTACTCAGGGAGTATCTGATGTCTCTTGGGTCAGGGTCTGTTCTCGATCCTGATCACACAGTACAAACACAGCTGCAGAGACTCAGGGCACTGTGGGCATCAAAGTGGGAAAAGGGAAGAGCAAGCGCTGATGTTACTGAGCACTCGTGTGCCGCTTTGTTCTATTTGTTTTACAGGTATTAACTCATTTAATCCTCACAACAGCCTTACCGAGGTATCATCCTCAATTGACAGATTAGAAAACTGAGGCATAGGGATGCTAAGTAACGTGATTAAAGTTCCACATAGAGTAAGTGGAACAGTCAAGATTTAAACTTTGGAACTGTCTTCGAAACCTAATTTCTCAACCCCTACGTCACATTGCTTTAGAGAACACTGCAGTGGAACCGAACTGCCAGATTCACTGGACTGTACACTTAGCCACTCGCATTTCCCCATTGGGCAAATTGTGGGTCTCAGTTTCTTCTGTTAAACAGGGATAATTGTCATCTGCACTGTACAAAGCAGGTCTTCAGGGGCAGGACACAAGGAAGCTGTTGGCTGTCTCTGACCTTGGCATGAAGGAGACTGTTCTCTCACTTCATGCAACAGATGCCTTTGGGTAGGACTGATTCCCAGATGGCAGTGGTGTAGGGGGATAGTGTTGGACTGAAAGTCAAGAGAACTGGGTTCTAGTCCCAGCTCTGTCACTGATTTAGCATGTGAGTGCTATCAAGAGATTTTTGGCCGAGACCGGTTTGGCTCAGTGGATAAAGCATCGGCCTGCGGAATGAAAGGTGCCAGGTTCGATTCCGGTCAAGGGCATGTACCTTGGTTTCGGGCACATCCCCAGTCGGGGGCGTGCAGGAGGCAGCTGATTGATGTTTCTGACTTTCTATCCCTCTCCCTTCCTCTCTGTAAAAAATCAATAAAAATATATTTAAAAAAAAGATTTTCGACTAAGTTGGGAACAAATTTCCTATGTCATTCAGTAAATATTTGAGTGCCTACTATGTGGCAGACACCGTGCTAGTGGCTAGGAGACACACATTAACTTTATTGGCTGAAAACTGATTTCAGGCCTCCTGTGTGGCAGAAAAAATTCTACCATGGAAGCAGTTGGAATGGACAGTTAGGAAATAATAAGGTTTTTGTCATCAGATATGGTCAAAAATATCAGCTGGACTACTGTTGGTACAGATCCTGTTGATGGGGATGAGTCTGAAGGCCCTTCTGTTCTGTAATTCTGTGACCTCTGACCTTGGTCCCTTGGCCTTGGTATTCCCATCTGTGAAATAAGCAGGTGACTCTAGTTGATTTCTAGGCCCTGCCCACCTCTTCCATTCTGGGAACCTGGTTCTGCCAGATAGAGCCTGGATGTCTGGATTCCACATTTCTTTTATCCTAAACCATATTTGGGAACTCTTAGGGCTGGGATGGCTTAAGTACTGTTACTGCCACCACAGTGCCCATGGCAGACATTGCTGATCAACTTTGGCACTCCTTTGGGCTATGCCCAAACCCTTGTAATCTTTTTCTTTTAATATATATTTTTTATTGATTTCAGAGATGAAGGGAGAGAAAGAGAAAGATAGAAACATCAGTGATAGAGAATCAGCTGCCTCCTGCTGATTCTGGGGATTGAGCCTGAAACCTACCTTTGACCGAAATTGAACCCAGGTCCCTTCAGTCCACAGGCTGACACACTAGCAAACCAGCTAGGACGAAACCCTCCTAATCTTGCCTGGGGCTTTGCCAGCATCTGACTCCATTTTTTACCCTTTGCTAGAGCATGGCCAGTGCGGCGCGGGAGCTGGTCATCCAGCGGCTGGGTCTGGTGAGGAGTCTGTGTGAGAGCGAGGAGCAGCGGCTGCTGGAGCGGGTGCATGGCGAGGAGGAGCGGGCCCACCAGAGCATCCTGACGCAGCGAGTCCACTGGGCTGACGCTTTGCAGAAGCTCGACACCATCCGCACCAGCCTGGTGGACATGCTCACCCATACGGATGACCTCCAGCTGATTGTAAGTCAGGCAGGGGGGAGGGCATGACCCATTGGCCAGTCTCTCCAAAAAGTCTGAAAACATTGAGAATGTTTATTGGTTGGAGGTGGGTGGATAATGATAATTTGAAACAGGGATGAGACAGGGGAATACAATTATATAAATTTTTAGAAATATATTTTTATTGATTTCAGAGAGGGAGAGATAGAAACATCAATAATGAGATTTTTTTTTTTTTGCACCTGGTAACTTATTCTTTGAATAGTGAGCAAATATTCATTGAGTGCCTACTATGTGCTAAGCATTGTGCTGTGGAGTGGAGTTGCAGTATACAGCTGTCAGTGACTCACAGCCTTCTGGACGCGACAAATACAGAAACTGATAATTAGGGTGTGCTGTGGTAGATGACATTCCTGGGAGCTAGGGACCCCACAAGCCAAACTCGAGGGGGTCAGGGAAGGCCTACTGGATAAAGTGACTTAGAAGCTGATGCCTGAAAGATAAGAGTTGCAACTTTGTTAAAAGAACTCTATAACCTGAAGAATTGACAAGGAGCCCAATATGAAAATACACAGCTCCTCTTTAATCCTACCATCTAGAAATTCCTATGATTAGTATTTTGGTACCTATCCTTTCAAAGTACTGGTATTTGATATGGATATCCAGACATCCGCCGTTTTAAGGGACATTGTGACATCTGAATAAATATGCCAAGCAGAGAAAGGAGAATGTAGAACAACTGAGCTATCTGTACCTCTGCAGTTCAAGTAGGACAGTTTCCACGACTGCCCTAGATTGTGCATTTATTTAGTCACACCGCTTCCATGGACAGAGCACATTCTGTCCCAAACACTGGGACAGCCACAATGGAAGATTCAGGAAGGGTCCCTGCCATTTAGTTGCTGACACTCTTGACAGGGGACGAAATGTTGGGTAAACTTGTACTTGTCCTGAAGTGTAGGTGAAGGAAACTGAGGACACCATGGGGCACTACATGGGGGCAGAGTGATTCATTCCGGTGGGGGTGGGGGTGGGGAGGTATGCGAGGAACCCATGCAGTTTTGTGCTTTGTCTTAAAGGAGGAGAATTTTTTATCCTTGAGTCTCCGTCCCCATGGAGCCCTCCATGTCAGCTGAATCTATTCAGATCCTGACTGCCTGCTGGGTTTCTGGTGCCAAGCCTGATTCTGTTTTCTTTTCTCACAGCAGAAGGAGCAGGAGATTTTTGAGAGGTGAGTACGGTCCCCGATTTGCTTGGGCAGTCACGGAAACCATGGCCTTCGGGCCTGTGAATAGTTCACTGCACTCAGGCTCCGCTGCTTCTGGGCGGAAGCCCAGGGTGTGCAGCTGTGAGCGGCTTCTCTGGAGCCAGGCTTGATGGACGGGGCCTTCCTGTTCCTCGCTTGGAGAACTGCTTTAGACCCAAGTGTGAGGGAGTGAAATAATTACTCATTAACCAGGGGCTTGCCTCAGTCTGACATTATCCCATTACAAACTGTACAGTCACCCTGTTAGAGGGTTTTACCAGCCCATCTACAGATGCGACTGAGGCTCAGAGAGGGGAAGGGACTTGCCCAAGCCCCAGAGCTGGGACTGGTCCCCACACCTGACACCTGTCTCCTGGATCCTTTTGACAAGTCCCCATTATTCTTTTCTTAAGAATTTCACCTGGCCCTACCTAGGTCCCAAAAAGCTGGGAAGCAAGAGTCTGAGGGAAGGCTAAGAGGATGTACGTTGCCAGGCAAAGAAATTGAATTCTTAATCTGTGCAAGATTTCAGAGCTGTACTTGAGGAGCGCAGCCCATTCTCTTTATCTATTTTTGTATTTAAGTTTCAATAGCAATACATATGTATGAGAGAAAGAAAAAAACCACCAATATAAAACTACTCAAATTAAAAATGAGTCATCTCTTCCCATTTTCTAAAGGTGATCAGTTTTAACAGTTAGTTGCATGTCTTTGGGACTTTCCTATGTATAATCATAAGAGAATTTTTGCCTCCTTAAAAAAATTTTTTTTTTAAATACAGATGGGATCATTTTTATACTTGCTATTCTATAATTTATCAAGCTAATTTGGAATCTTTTTGGAACGTCTGTGAAGTATTCCACAGTATGGATGCATCACATTTATTTTACTGACTACTTTTATTTTAAAAAATATAAATTTTTATTAAGTATATTTTTAGAGAGAAGGGAAGGAGAAGGAGAGATAGAAACATCATCGATTAGAGAGAATCATTGATCAGCTGCCTCCTGCATGCCCCACACTGGGGGTTGAGCCTACAACGGCAGGCATGTGCCCTGACTGGGAATCAAACTGTAACCTCCTGGTTTATAGGTTGACACTCAACCATTGAGCCATACAGGCCAGGTTTCTGTCTTCTTTTAATGTGTATTTGGCTTGTTCCTACTTTTTTCCTCTTATAATCTTTCCACATTTCTGCTAGTCTTCTCTTTTTTCTCTGTCTTTATCATCTTCCTCTAACACACAGTCTGTCTGCAATATCAAGTTGATGTGATTTTTGAAAAAAATTTTGATCTTTAAATTTTTTGTTTTAAATATTTTTTAACTCAGGAAAGTTAGAAAAAGCATTATAATGGCCTTTGCCTAGAAATACTAGTTGTGTTAACATTTTGCCATGTTTGCTCTTTCTCACCGTCTTTTTATTCCTTCTGTCAAGATGATTGCTCCTCTGTACCAGCATAGTGTCTTTTTAAAAAAATTATAGCCCGGCCAGTATGTCTTCAGCATTTATCTCCCAAGAACAAAGGCATTCTCTTACATAGCCACAGTATAATTATCAAGTTCAGAAATTTAATGTTGGTGTAATACTATAATCTATTAATACAGTCTATATCCAAATCTACAGCCAATTGTACCAAAAAAAGTTCTTAACAGTATTTAATGGTTTCTTTTTCTTTTTAAAAATATATTTTATTGATTTTTTACAGAGAGGAAGAGAGAGGGATAGAAAGTTAGAAATACCGATGAGAGAGAGACATCGATCAGCTGCCTCCTGCACACCCCTTATTGGGGATGTGCCCACAACCAAGGTACATGCCCTTGATTGGAATTGAACCTGGGACCCTTGAATCCGCAGGCCGACGTTCCATCCACTGAGCCAAACCGGTCAGGGCAGGTGGTTTCTTTTTGTTGGTTGTTTTTTCTTTCCTGGTCCATCTGTTCTCTTTTAATCTAGAATTGTTCCTTCGTTTTAAAAAAAAGAAAAACATTTTTAATGAGTCTCGGACAGTTCTGTAGGACATTCCTTAATTTGAATTCATCTGATGTTACCTCATGATTGGGTTCAGGTTATGCATTTTTGGCCAGAAT
This sequence comes from Lasiurus borealis, assembly GCA_004026805.1. NCBI lineage: Eukaryota > Metazoa > Chordata > Mammalia > Chiroptera > Vespertilionidae > Lasiurus > Lasiurus borealis. The sequence goes on along the minus strand of PVJN01007367.1, from coordinate 7,529 downwards.
ATCTCATAAGTGATGTGTTCTCAGTCTGTCAAATCAGAGGGCACATGATGTCATTTTGTCCCATTATCAGGGATGTCAATTTTGATCACATGGATGAAATGGTGCCTACCAGGTTTCTTCATTGTAAAGTTATATCTTTACTTTGGTAATGAGTAAGCAATGTAAGGAGGTGCATTTTGTATAAATAGCTTCTTTACCTTCAAACTTTATCCCATAACTTTTGTCTGCATTCATGCTAAATTCCTGAATTATTCACTTATTTATTTGCTTGTTTGTTCATTCATTTATTTAGTGTAAATAGAGACTTGTGAATTCTTTTTTTTATTCAGTGCATTATAATCTGATACTACTACTGCTGTTACTAATTTTGATCTTCAAACTGGCCTAGATTTGGCCAGTTTTAGTTCCAGGGGGCTGGATCCTGGATCCTTTGGACAAATTCCCATTATTCTTTTCTTAAAAAATAACTATATTTTTTATTGATTTCGAAGAGGAAGAGAGAAATAGGAACATCAGTGATGAGAGAGAATCATTGATCAGCTGCGTACTACATACCCCACACTGGGGACTGAGCCCACAACCCCGGCATGTGCCCTGACCGGGAATGGAATCAGGACCTCCTAGTTTATAGGTGGATACAACTACTCAGTCACGCCGGCTGGCGCCATCATTCTTTGAGTACCTTCTTGTGTTCCAGCAAAACACAATGTCCCGGGATCACCTTGTTCTTTTCCTGCCTCAGGCCTGGAACCAGCTGTTTCTCCGGGGACTCTTGGTTCCTTGTAGTGGGGGGTGGTATTTAAAAACTGAAATCTGGGCAGTAGATCTGCATTGCTGCTGATGCATCATTGCTTCCAGGCCTTCTCAGTAGACAGCAGACAGAGCTGGGAAGAGAGAGTGGCCTTTTTATTCACGAGTTTATATTACAAACTCTAATTCCAAGGGAACACCGCAGTATTTTTCCCATCCTACATTTAAGTCTTTCTTTTTTCAAGGTGAGAACCTTGGCACCCAACAACAGCAATGTAGTCATTCATTCGTTTGGTCCATAATACACACAGAGTTGTTTGAGAATTGCTTAAACAAAATACTACTGACAGCCCTAGCTGGTTTGGGTCAGTGGATAGAGCGTCAGCCTGTGGACTGAGGGGTCCCAGGTTCGATTCCAGTCAAGGGCATATGCCGGGTTGCAGGCTTGATCTTAAGTAGGGGGTGTGCAGGAGGCAGCCGATCAATAAGTCTCTGTCATCATTGATGTTTCTATTTCTCTCTCCCTTTCCCTTCCTCTTTGAAATCAATAAGAATATATTTAGAAAAAAAATACTTCAGACAAATCCATTCATAGAAGTCAAGATTTATTTGTGGTTCCTTGTGCCTTTAGACTGAGGGTGTGTACTCTCAAAGCCCTATGTTCAAAAGTTGTCCAGCACCTTCTAGCTGGGAACTCACTTGTCTGAGAAGTGCCTCTTTTGGATCTAATTTTGTCTCCACATCCCCGGGTGGGTTCAGCTGCAGCCTGTCACGGCAACAGGTCCTGCTGCACAGACCAGGCCTTCTGATCCCAGCCCGGGCCCTGCTGTGTCCGAACCCCAATTCACTACCACAAATTTTTTCCTCTGTACCAGAAGGCACATGGACCAGCTGATTTTCTAGATTCTGGAGACTATGAGTGGCCTCAGATTTGCCCTGGGATGATGGTTTAGCAATGCAGACACTAGTCCTCTTTCCTCCCCACCTGACAGCTGGAGTCCCTGAAGACCCAGCCCCACTGCTCTGAGTAGAGGCATCAGACCCTCTGTTGTCCTGACCACAAAGAGCCTTTATTGCTAGAGCCTGCTCTCAGCTTTCCTAGGGCTCTGCTTACCTCGTTCCTCCCAAGCCAGGATAGTCAGCAACAGTCTTGCAAAGAGCAGGCATCCATGAGACATGCCCCACCCTCCCCTCTCCTTCATCAATGGGCAGAGCTGGGAGGTTTGGGGAAGAGAGTGTATACTCTCGGAACTGCTGCCTGACCTCAGAGCCATCCTCAGGATTAGAAGCAGCGGGAAGTTCTTTCTCAGAACCCAGTTTCAAAGGCTGCCAAGCTCATGGTGAATCCCTACTTTGCTCTATGGTCTTTGAGACTTCACTTCTGGTCAAGGAAAGAATTCATGTTGAATGGTGCCTGGAGGTAGGACCTGAATCAGCTCCCCATTTTAGCTGAGTGTCTTCTCTGTTCTCGCCTGTCAAGTGGGTAACAAGGACTTCCCAGGTTATACTAAGATGATGTGAGATTCTGTATAGAAAGGAGCAAGCTCAGAGCCTGGCTGCTTAATAAGTGGCAAACCTCCTTGTTCCCCAAATCCCTTTCCAGCCAAACCCAGTCTCCGGCCATGAGCGGAGGAGAGGTAGCTATTGGGAGCAAAGTGCTGTGAATAATTTATGATTGGGGAAATAACTGATAGTCCCTTCCTGTGTGACCCCACAGAGGTGTTGGCATTTTAAGAGCAGAGGAGTTGGCTGTGTCAGCTAATCAATTGCTGCAATTGCTTTGGAGGGAAATGTATTGAAGCCCCTTGGTGGGCGTCCATTAATGACAGGGTTCTTGTCCCAGCATTACAAGGGGTTCAGAAGTCTGGAGAAAGGAGCTGATACGTAGATTCAATAAGGAGTCCAAGGACGAAAGATCATTTTGAAAGGCATTGGGGGTCAGAGGAGCTTCAGCTAAAGGAGCTAAAGACTTACTCCTTGTCTAGGACCCTGGGTTTTTATTAACACAATTTGTCCTAAGGCAAGGTGGAGATAGCACACTTCAAAGGGTAGGCTTTACAGAAGCATTGTCAGATGGGGGAATAGCCCATAGCTATTCAGGTGTTTGGCTAACAGGAGACAATAACATGCAGATTAAGATTATCTGAGCTATCTGGCAGTTAACAATCCTATGTAGGTTTGGGGGAGATGCTTTTCCAGCTGTTCCAACAGGCAAACTACCTATGTGGCTCAGCCCTTGTTGAGCCTCCCAAGCTTCAGCAATCCTTTGATGAAACACTTCTAATGATGACATCTTGGAATTGGTTCCCGGCAGAGGTGAAACTTGCTCTGGGCAGGAAGGTGGAGTGGGAAGACTGCTGCACAGAGGTCGAAGGGACCCAAGTTCTAACCCTGGCTCTGCCCAGTCCCAGATCCTTGGACAAGTAGCTTCGTCCACATAGCAGAATGACTCCAAGTTATGATACTGGTGCCAAGTAGTTACCACCCTGTCCATCATCTGCCTTGCATAATTAAGGCTTGGGGGAGTGGAGGATGCACAGGGGGAATGTCCACCTTCCCTTTGGCTCCAGCCGCCTTTAGGCAGCTCCTGTCTGGGGCTGGTTGACAATCTTGGTGTCACCCATGTGGGAAGAGGATTTTCTGCCATCTCACCCCCCCGCCTTTTGATCCAGATACATTTCCAGAACCTTTCTGAATCTGTTTTGTTTTCTTTCTTTCAAGGACGGAGGAAGCAGAGGGCATTTTGGATCCTCAGGAGTCAAAAAGGTTAAACTTTAATGAGACATGTGCTTGGAGCCCACTTCTGACCCAGCTCTGGGCAATAGCAGCTCTCGGCTCCCTCTCAGGTTAGAAGCTTCAGCCCAGCGTCTGTTAGAGCAACTGGGCATCTGTCTGTCTGTCTGTGGTTTGCTGTGGCCAACACTGGGGACCGATGCATTCAGGATGGTAGCTTAGACAACCAGTGATACTGGGTGCAGGTTTGTCAATGGACCCAAGGTTCTGGAAAGGCCTGGGGGACCTGGGCCAGGTCTTTCACAGGTGCATACCCATCTGCTCTGTAGTTGGGTTTAGGATAAATCTTGTTTTGGTAAACTATGTCCTCCTTATGCCCTGTCCTTCTGAGACAGCTCAGTATTACTTCTTGGAAACCTGGTTTCTCTTTAAGAAAAGATATAATTGATGGCCAAATGGGAGTGAGAATTGAGCTTCCTGGATTCATCTCACTTACCATTGACTAGGCTGACTGTGGACCTGACCTAGTGCTGCATGCCGGGGCCACAGAGGTGAACATGACAAGGTCTCCTGCCTCCACAAATTCCCACTTAGTGTGGGGGTTCTCAAAGCGGGCTTCCCCCAAGCTAGATAGAAGTTTCCATTCTCCCAGTTGTGGTAGTTGCACAATCCACAGATTTAGGTTAATGAGTGAATTGACATTTTTCTCAATTTTAGCCCTCCCCACCTCCCAGTGGGGAGGTTTCCCGTTCCTCATTCACTTTAAAATGCTAGTACACACTAGAATTCTCTAGAGCAGTGGTTCTCAACCTGTGGGTCGTGACCCCTTTGGGGGTCGAATGACACTTTCACAGGGGTCACCTAAGACCATCAGAAAACACAGGTATTTACATTATAATTCATAACAATAGCAAAATTACAGTTATGAAGTATGGTTGGGGGTTACCACAACATGAGGAACTGTATTAAAGGGTCTCAGCGTTAGAAAGGTTGAGAACCACTGCTCTAGAGTCTGATGTCAAATATTACCTGGTTTGCCAGCAGTCCCATATAGTTAGGAGTTGGAAACTGCATACCTGATGCTTCCCAGCTCCCAGGGGCACAGTGTCCCCAGGACAAGTCTGATCTGGAGGCTGCAAATTTGCCAGCTGGAATGCAGTGTGATTAGTGCTAGATGCTAGATGTAGGAACAACATGCTGGGTCTTACTTTTGTCCCTGCCACCAACTTCGTGTGTACCCTGGGCAATTTGTTTCTCTGGGTCTTATTTCTATCAGAGTTTACAAACAGTAATAACGACTGTTATGACCACAGTTTATTGAGCACATATTGTTGTTGGGTACTTTCCACGTGACATCTCGTTTGATCCTTACGTCTATCCTGTGGTAAGTCCTATTTTGACCCCAATTTTACAGATGAGGAAACTGAGGCTTAGAGAGAGTAGATGACTTGCCTGAGGTCACACGGCCAGGGAGTGATAAGGAAGCCCTTCACTACCTGTCAGGACCAGGGTAGGCCTGAGGTTGGACCCTGGGCAAACTCTGAGATTATTTCTGGCAGGCGCAGAGGATGTGCGCATCGATGAGAGGACTATCAGCCCCTTCCTGCAATTGTCAGATGATGGAAGGACTCTGACCTTCAACGCCAAGAAGTCCAAGGCCTGTGCAGATGGCCCGGAGCGCTTTGACCACTGGCCCAACGCCCTAGCTGCCACCTCCTTCCAGTCCGGGCTGCACGCGTGGATGGTAAACGTGCGGAACAGTTGTGCCTACAAGGTGGGCGTGGCCTTAGGCCAGCTGCCCCGCAAGGGTTCTGGCAGTGACTCTCGTCTGGGCCACAATGCCTACTCCTGGGTCTTCTCCCGCTACGACCAAGAGTTCTGCTTCTCGCACGACGGGCAGCACGAGCCCCTGGGGCTGCTGCGCTGCCCGGCACAGCTGGGCGTGCTGCTGGACTTGCAGGCCCAGGAGCTGCTCTTCTACGATCCAGCCTCGGGCACGGTGCTCCACACCCACCGCGCGTCCTTCCCGGGGCCCATCTTCCCAGTCTTTGCTGTGGCTGACCAGACCATTTCCATTGTCCACTGACCTTCGACACCGGGGAGGCTAGGTCTGCCTGCCCAGCATCCTTTTAGGTCATATTTCTACCCGGTATTCTTTTCCCCAAGGTTGCCCATGCCCACCGGGTAGCATCCATTTCAGATCCGGTAGGACCATTAAATGCTGATTCTGTGGGGAAACTGCCACTCCCTGGGCCTTAGTTTCCCAAATTCACCCTCTAAGGGTGTCTTGTTCACTACTTTATCTCTGGCATCCAGCATGGTGCCTGGTGAGCGTGCAATAAATTTTTGGCAAGCGAATGGGAGGATAGATGGATTGATGGACAGACGGACGGACGGGTGGATGGATGCATGTGGAGAAGCACTGCCTTTCAGCCTCCTGCTCCCAGCTCTCAGCATGTAGAAGTGGTTTTCTGGCAGAAAAGCCTGTGGCTGAAGTCCTTTAATCTCAATTGAGTGCTTCTCAGTGCTTCCCCTGACATGACACATAGGGAAACTATTTTTCTAGCACACAAAGACAACCTGGAAGGGACCTAGAACTCCTGCCAGCTGCTCCTGGTCAGAGGTCTCTGGCCAGGGGGCTGTGTCCTAACCCAGGGCCTACGTGGCCACTCGGATGACCGAGAAAATCCCATCTCCGGGTAACCTGACTGCAACACACCCATCAGCAGCTCTGCCGTGGACCTGGTGGCTGACCTCCAGCCTGTGTCCACTGCGCTAATCAGGATTAATTCCTCCCCCCTTTCCCCCTGGCTGATGGCCCCTTCTGACACAATGTGGGGATCTGGGGTGAGAACCCGGAGTTGGGAAGAGCTGAAGGGGTAAGAGGGCCAGGCTTAGAGAACTTGTACATTATTAAAGGTTTTAAAAGTTTGACAGTTTTCTTCCCTGTTCTTGTTTTGGTAATTGGGTAACACCCTGAGCCTCCTTCCCTCCTTCACTCCCCCAAGGGCCCACTCAAATCTTACAAGTGTCCTTACTGAAAATGTGATGTCTTCCTCATTCATGTCTTCAGATATAAGTGGGTGGCTGAACTCAGCATATCACCCTAAAGGACCCGGAGTTGGTTCTGTGCCCTGCACTGCTGGGACCAAGGGCAAGTCTTTTTTCTGATATTTAAGGAGCTCACATTAGAGCAGTTAGTCCTTGAATTTTTGTTTCTTTGGGGAATGTAGTTCAAAGGCAGTCTTACCTACAACTTCAGGCTCCCGGGCTCCAAGATGAGGCCAGAGCCCTCCGCACTAAGTTTGCTCAATAATTTAGTTCAAACACTGGGTGGATCAAATCCAGTCCACAGACCTATTGGCAACTATTATGACTGCAATGACTTCTGAGACCCTTATGGCTTTGAGACCCTGTCCTTACTGCCTGACACTCAGGAAGGTGTCTGAGAAGAGCTTTCCTGCCTCCAGAGCTGGGTCAATGCCAGGTTCTTTTAGATGGCACCCGAAGGCCCTTATACCACACTCCCCAAATCACCAATCTAACTCCCCATAGCAGCCCTCAGTCCACAATTCACGGGCCTGCTGCTAGGGATTCCTTGTTCTGCCCATTTGTATGCCAGTCCTAGTTCAGGGTCCACTCCAGAGCAGTCCCGGGCTGTTCGCACTAGACCATAACGTACATGTACCCATCTATGTGCTTTCACCTGTGGTAGCCCGTATTCGGCACTGGTGAAGGCACAGAGGTATCCAGTAAATACCAAGCAGAGAGGTGTGTGAAGAGGGAGAGGCAGGAAGAGACATGGAATTTTTAAAACTCCTTCCATTTCCAGTAATTCTCCCCCCATTTTCACACCTGCCACCTTGGGCTCTGGTCCCTGTCCCCTGCATTTTCCTACCCCTTGTTTTAACCCCCTGTGACTGGGGTGTCTTTTAAGAATGACATCCTTTAGATCACCTTCCCTATTCTTCCAGAATCTCTACTGCTCTATGTCTCATGTGACATGGATCCCTTTCTACTTGCAAACTAGAGGTCAAGCCAATGAA
>PVJN01007366.1:0-70122 GCA_004026805.1 Lasiurus borealis | reverse complement strand
TCCCTCTCTCTCCCTTCCTTTCTGCTAAAGCAGTGTGTTGTGGTAGTTTTATGAGAGCAAATAGAGACAAATGTGTAGATTATTTTTCACTCTTGAGGGTGAGAGGAAGAACCACAGTGAATGAAAGACTGTGGTCCTTACTCCTACCCCAGAGTGCACATGGGATGCTTGCCACTGAGTAGAAATGCTGGCAGAAGTGATGAGACAAACAGCCACAGTGGTGGCCTGGAATGAGACTGTAGAATGTGCCTTGACTGAATATGATAAAGTGTCAGCCAAGCAAGTGAGAGTTGCATTTATGAGTTAGCTCAGGAATAAACATCAGCAAACTCTGCCTACAATGTACATTCCTTGTTTTTAGAACAACAACAAAAAATACTAGTGATGCAATAAATGTAGAATATGAGAGGAAACATTTCTGGAAGAAGGAAGAAAGTAATTTGTTTAAAGATACACTAAGGCAGAAATCCCAAATGTATTTTTTCTCACTGATATAATTATAAAATAAACATCAAGAAAACTTCTCAGGAATCAACCTTTATTAAAACTTTTTTCTAATATGTAACTCTAAACCTAAAGACTTTCCTCTAAATTTTTCCATGACAAACAACAAAAAAAACAAAAGGAATTAATTCACTTTAATATCCAATATCCTTTTCTTAATAAAAATCCAACTAATCCAAACTCAGTGGTGTGTTAATATACCTTAATAAGTCCTTTTAAAATTTCTGTTAAGATTTACCACAAACATCAAAGCATTATTTGTTATTAAATTTTTTAATTTGCAACTATCCTGGTTAATTGAAATATTTTCTTATTTCAGAATGTTTAATTTACAAACTACTTTCCGGAAATATATTTGCTGTTCTAGTGATTTATATTAACAATTAAGCATTAATTGCATATCCTATATAATAGAACCCTAATATGCAAATCGACCTCACAGCATAATGAGTGGTTGCTATGATCCACACTGACCAACAGGGGGCAGCTCCTGCATTGAATATCTGTCCCTTGGAGGTCATTATGCTCCCACAGGGGGAGCACTGCTCAGTCAGAAGCTGGGCTTATGGCTAGCAATTACAATGACAGTAGTGGGAGCCTCTCCCACCTGCACTGCAGGCAGGTAGTAAGGAGCGAGGGTTCCCAGACTGTGAGAGCCCTGGACTGTGAGGGGGATATCTGCCTGCCTGCTTAGGGTCCAACAAGGATTGGACCCTAAGCAGGCAGGCAGGCATCCCCCAAGAGGTTCCAGGTTGTGAGTTGGTGCAGGCCAAACTGAGGGATACCCCCTTCCCTTCCGCAAGTACATGAATTTTACACACCAGGCCTCTAATAAAAGAGTAATATGCAAATTAACCATCACTCTGCTTTGCCCATAAACCATGCCCACCAGTCAATTAGGAGTGAGTTATGCAAATTAACCCCAACCAAGATGGCTGTGGCCACTTAGCAAGCAAGACGGAGGCTTGGGTTTCCCCAGTGATGGAGGAAGCCACACTTTCCCCACACTTTGGTGGGCCCAGGACTTAATTCAAGGCTACTAAGTTTCAATTATAGAAGAGAAATAAATCCCAACAGAAATGGCTGCCACCACTGAGTGAGCAGAGGGCCTGGCTCTGCTCCAGGCTACAAAGTTTCAATTGTAGAAGATAAATAAATCCCAGATACCAGGGCCTCTGCTTGGGTCACTGGTGGTGGGGGGGGGCATTTCCAGCCTGCAAACCACTACATGCCCCTCACCCAAGCTACCCCACACCCCAAGGGAACGTCCACCCTGATCTAGGAGACCTATCACAGCAAACCAGCTGACCCCAACCCATGAGCCAGGACTCTATCCTATCTAATCCTATCTTATAAAAGAGTAACATGCAGCTTGACCATTACTCTAACACATGAGATGGCTGCCCCCATGTGGTCAAAGATCCTGTCCCCATGTGGACATAAGATGGCCATCACAAGATGGCCAGCAAAGGAGGACAGTTGGGGGTGATCAAGCCCAGAGGGGAGGGCAGTTAGGGGTAACCAGGCTGTCAGAGGAGGGAAGTAGGGCGTGACTGGGCCTGCAGGGAAGGACAGTTGTGGGGGACCCAGGCCTCCAGGAGAGGGCAGTTAGGGGCAAACAGGCTGGCAGGGGAGCAGTTAGGCATCAATCAGTGTCAGGGGAGTGATTCGGGGGTGATCTGACTGGCAGGTAGAAGAAGTTAGGAGCAATCGGGAAGACAGGCAGGCAAGCACTTGGCATCCAGCAGTCCTGGATTGTGAGACTGCCAGTTTAGGCCTGATGTCCGACTGCCAGTTTAGGCCTGATCTACTACAATCAGGCCTAAACTGGCATTCAGATATCCCTCAAGGGGTCCCAGATTGGAGAGGGTGCAAGCTGAGGGACATTCCCCGCTCCCCCATGCATGAATTGATGGCACAGGGCCTCCAGTATATTTAATTTATGTTTGTCTGTCTTATTTTTATGAATATACTTACACGGATGTGTACATATAGAGTGTTTACATAATGATTGAATAATTTAAATACTTAAAATTTGGGTACATGAAATAAGTACACTAAAAATTTTAACGTAAAGTTCTCCTGAAAAGTTTGGGCAAAATCTTGGCATTTTTCAACCTAATTTTAAGAGATATTGTTCACTTTTCTTTGAAACACACACGCGCGCTTGCACACACACACACGTATTACCAATTATTCAGCTGTTGGGTGCCTTTTTAAAGAAGTGTATGATCTGGAGCTCATGTTCACTCAGAGAAAGACATTTTATTAAGAACATAATTTTCATCAAAGTCCTATGGGTTATTTTTATAAATAATGTAGCCCAATGCATGGTCTTCTTTGGTTAATTCAGCGAACAAAAAGTCCATTATTAAAAATTTATTATTCATTTAAATTATTGGGTGGAGAGACTCCTTTGCTAGAGGAAGGGTTTTATGGGAAAATATTTAATCTTTGCAGGCCCAAGCTGGGAAATTGCTACAATATAGCAAGGCAAGGCATTTACCCTTATTGCAAACCTACTGAAACCTCATGGATTTTAGTCCCAGTTCTTTCACTTGCCAGCTGGTTAAGCATGGACAAGTTACTTAACCTCTTCCTGCTTCAACTTCCTTATCAATAAAATGAAGATAAATGCTTACTGTTTTCATGGAGTGGTTTTAGGCTTTAAATGATTTGATGTTTGTAAAACAGAGTCTAGTGCCAGGCACATGGTACGTGTATGTGTTTGTAAACTTCTGTTTATTCCTCCCACCCAAAATAAACAAATGAAAGGCAAGACCTAAGTTGTAAATTATTGAAAACAGATCATATACTGAATAAAATAAAATAAGGACTAGCAAAACAACTAAAATACATTGTTATTACAGTCATGAAATATGTTTTCATGCTTATAGATTTAGATTATGTTAAGACTGCTTCTAGGCCTTTTCACATATATCACCTAATTCAATCCTTTTTATAATTTTGTGAAGATATATTATCATTAATTTGAAAATGGGAACAAAATACTTGAAGCTAAGACAGAAAAAGGAAAATTTTCCAGTTAATAACACCTGAAAAATTATAGACCGGAATTTAAACCCAATTCTAAGTGGATAGAGCTCGGCCTGCGGACTAAAAGGTCCCAGGTTCAATTCCGGTCGAGGGCATATACCTTGGTTGCAGGCACATCTCCAGTGTGGGGCGTGCTGGAGGCAGCTGATCGATGTCGCTCTCTCATCGATGTTTCTGACTTTCTATCCCTCTCCCTTCCTCTCTGTAAAAAAATCAATAAAATATATTAAAAAATAAAATAAAATAAACCCAATTCTAGAAACTTTAATTCCAGTACTACTTCCATTATATAAGGGGTACTATTGCATTGTGGAAAGGGCTTCGATTGGCTAAGGCAGAAACTCATGAAAAGTTTTGGGATTTAAATCATTTACAGCTATGAAGAGGACAAGTTGATCTAAAAAGTGATAACTCATTTTAAAGAATCTACAACTGTGCACGATGCTTTACATATATTGTTAAATTTTACAACACAAAGTGTATATGTCATTTATATTCACAGTTAAAAATATTTGGCTGAAAGCAATTAAGTAATTTACTCAAGTATATACTGATCTAGCTAAATGGGAATCAAACCCAGGTGCATTGAGCCCATTCCACTAAATTGTATTACCTTTTACTTAAATACCTCTAGGTAAGAGAGCTTGATTTTTTAAATAAAAATCTCAGTTGACATCTCGATAATATCACAAATTATTACTACATTTTCTCCCACAAAGTTTTAAAACAATCAATACTTACACTGAATTTCTGTACTGTTTCCAAAATTTAAAGATATGGGATTATAGAAAACCACTGACAAAACTAATTTATAAACTAGTAATTATCTTTTCTGAATTTGACTTTGAAAGTAGGTAGAAGTCAAAAGAAAATGAAATAAAACAATAACAGTAGGAGTAAGGGGGAGTAAGAAATTTCTAAAAAGCCAATATTCTTAGAGCAAATTTCAAAATTAGGAGATCAGAGAGAAGATGAAAATTGGAGAACATCTCGCATGCTCATTATGCCTAACACTAATTGAGGGGTTGAAATTCATTTTCTGTGCATAGGTGAGTAATTTACGTTCACACACAAAAATGGTTATGGAATATGAAATCAGACTGACTTGAGTTTCAGGCTCAGATCTTTTACTTCTTAATGATATAAGCAATTTGTTGATCCACCCTGAAACTCTATGGGATTAAAAAGGGATCCCTGGAGGGAAAATGCTTGTAATAGGTTAGGAAGAATTGATATCACTTCAAAAAGGCAACATATTATCTAGCCATATATGATTTCTAAATGCCATACCAGCAACATTAGAGTTTCTTCAGAGAATTGTTAAAGCCAGATTCCCAGGTATCTTGGCATTCTCAGATGTTTAACAAGCATCTTAGAGAATTCTGAGGAATAGTCAATTTAGGCACAAGAGCGTAGGCTAATTAAATATCTTAAATAGAAAAAAAATAAAATATGTAAAATAATTTCTTGGAAACAGAATGTTACTGTTAGAACATCAAGCTTATCTCAGAAAAAAAGAAGACGTGACTAATAAGATTAGCAAAATAAGTAATTTGAATATTATTTGTAGAACACTTTTAAACCACTGAAAGGTTTTAAATAAAAAGGGATAACAAGAATATTAGTAGTACTGGTGTTTGAAAAACATTACTAGTACAAGTGTGATTAAAATAAGGGAGGATGGAAGACAGAAAGATTAGTAAGTGGTTCTTGATATAATCAACTTGAGAATAAATTCTAAACTATGTAAATTGAACAGGGGTAGTAAGAAGAAAAAGTAGTGACAAATTTAGAAGATAATAAAGCTTGACAGAACTTATGACTTTGAATAAAAGAAAAGAGAGGGATCAATCAAAATGATCCCAGAGTTTTTCAGTCCCATTGATCACAAGAATGTTGGCTATATGGGTAGCAGGGAAGCTGCGACTCTTTCTCTCTTTATTCTCTCTATTCTTTTTTTTTTAAATATATTTTTTATTGATTTTTTTACAGAGAGGAAGGGAGAAGAATAGAAAGTTAGAAACATCAATGACAGAGAGACATCGATCAGCTGCCTCCTACACGCCCCCTACTGGGAATGTGCCTGCAACCAAGGTACATGCCCTTGACCGAAATTGAACCTGGGACCCACTGAGCCAAATCGGTCAGGGCTTTTCTCTCTATTCTTATTCCTTTCTTTTGTTGACACCATTACAGATGTCCTCCATTTTCTCCTCTTTGCTCCCCTCCACCCAGCCCCCAACCCATTGCAGACCTTCTTTATACATATAAACTCTTGGTTAATATTGTCTAGTCCCTCTTACTCTCTCCTCTGAGATAAATCAATGTGTTCCATGCCCCTATCAGTTCCATGTCCCTGACTGTCAGTTTATTTTGTTCATTAGATTCTACATATAAGTGAGATCATGTGATACTTGTCTTTCTCTAACTGGCATATTTCACTTAGCATAGTACTCTCCAGGTTCCTCCATGCCAGTGGTTCTCAAACTTCCTAATGCCGCGACCTTGTAATACAGCTCCTCATGTGGTGGTGACCCCCAACCATAAAATGATTTCTGTTGCTACTTTATAACTGTAATTTTGCTACTGTTATGAACTGTAATGTAAATATCTGATATGCAGGATATATTTTCATTGTTACAAATTGAACATAATTAAAGCATAGTGATTAATCATGAAAAATATATGTAATTATATATTGTGAAATATTTATTTCTAATTACAAATAAATGAAATTTTGTCTTGAATTGTGGTGTAGCATGGGTAACAGTCTTAATATGACAACAGTAAACTACATTGCTACATTTGCTACACTGAGGAGCGGTCTGTTGGTTCCTATGACCATGGGGAATATGTGTTTTCTGATGGTCTTAGGCGATCCCTGTGAAAGGGTCGTTCGATCCCCAAAGGGGTCGCGACCCACAGGTTGAGAGCCACTGCTCCATGCTGTCTCAAAGGATAAGAATTCTTTCTTTTTCACAACCACATAGTGTGCCACAGCTTTGTTATCAACTCATCTACTGATGGCCGCTTGGGCTGTTTCCAGATCTTAGCTATTGCAAATAATGCTACATGAACACAGAATGTGTGTGTGTATAAACTTTTTTCTTTAGTTTCAAGCAGAGATGCATTTACCAAGGAGTGAGGGGAAAAAAGCAATTTTAGAAGAGAAATGAAGAAACATGATGTAATATTTAGTTATATTTGATTGTTTGGCAGTGCTTAATCCCGAACAAATCAGAGATTTATTTTTTTCTGATGTTTAATTAGAACTTTGAAAGCATCTTATTATAAAGAATATATACAAAAGGAAAAGTGAATGCATCTGGCAACTCTTATATTCCTATTTACTTACACTTTCAATCTTTCAGTTTAATGCTGATTGACTGACTAAAATATTTATGATATGAAAATATCAAATGTATGTATTGAAATATTTAAATTATTAATCAGGGAAAATTATTGAAGATATCTCTATGTACTGGTATGTGCATATGAAAAATATACTGACTCAATAGCAAGACTTAACATTTATTTTCTTAATAGCTCTGAAAACGAAAGTTGTATTGCAGTATTAATTTTTCATAGCTGTAATATTTTTTCTGTATTTAAAATAGTAGGGAAAGATGTGAATTTTATACCAAGCCAAGGGAAATCTCTCTATATTTATTTATCAAAAGCAGTGGTCTAGGTCATAATTTTTTTTCTCCAGCTTTTAAAGTTAGCCTTCTGAAGTTTGCTCACTTTCATATTTAAACTTCTATAGAAAGGATACGAAAAGATTTGGTGATAAGCCAAGTATGTGAATAACTGCAAACCTGTATAGGGCACACATTTTAAGGATCCTCTTAAAGGGCTGTGGAATACCCTACGTGTTTTAAAGTATTTATGTATGCCATTATTTTATTAATAGTTACCAAGAAATAGATTTCCTATTTTTGTCAAAATGGGACATTTCTAAACTTTCTTTAATAATTACCAAACAAATACAGAATGTTTTAGGTAAGACTGCTGAGAGATGTTAGGAAATACTATAAGTTTTAACAAGGAGAATACATGCTTCTGGCATCTCTCACATAGACATATTTCACACTCACGTTAATAAAGCTTGAGCTTGCTTCTTCATTTTCTTCCAAGTGATTAGCTTTCAAATTGCAGAAAGCAAACTCAAATGCAAACCTTATGCCAGTCTTATGGAAAAGAAAAAACTGTGTGACTAGCTCTAAATTATTCACTTCATAACAGAGCTAAGACTAAGAACTGGACATTTTGCTTCTTAGTCAATTATATTAAATTTAGTTTATTTAGTTTTCATTTAGAATTCACACACAACTAAATGTGTATATTATTTAGAACTCTTTCCTTTTTAATAATCTTGGAGGGAAATTAATTTAGATACTCACATAGCAATGGCTTTTCGAAGATGTAATCCTTAATTATTATTTAGTTAAGGTTTGTTTACAACAGTCAGTTACAGTAAAAATACTTATGCTTTATCAGAAAACCTGACCACTTTGCCCTTTATCTCATTTCACATAAGAGGTTTAAATAACCTTCATGTACTATCATGGATTTAAAATCAGTGAGGGATGAAGATAAATTTTACTTGACCAATAGAAAAAAAATTGACTGTAAACTGGCTCTGAATACACATCATGTAGTTTTTTTCATCTTCTGACAGAGCAGTATTTCAGAAGATGACAGAGAGGAGGAATTTATAGCAGGTGCATTACTACTTAGGAACTAATCTCAACCACATGGCGGTTAACGTGAAATATGGATTTTAATAACCCTAGCTCTCTGAGTTGTGTGATTCTGCCTGGTGAGAATGTGATTAGCCACAGCCTGCGAGATTAATTGAGATATATAGCAGATGATTGCATCTAGTGAATTTCAAGCTACTCTGACTATGCTACAGTGTGCATAGTTAATGTTGCATCCATACCGTTAAAAACAAACAAACAAATAAATCAATATTCTCTTATGACAAGAATGACAACTCTTCTTTCCTTAGGTCAGTAAACAAGTCACTTAAATAGTGAAAGAGAGAACGTTTTTAAAAACATAGATAGAGAGAAAGATGTATAGATGAGAGTATATAGAGATTAATATAGCTCATAATTTTTTAAAAAACTCATTCCATCCTTATGTGTATCATTTAAAGTAAAATTTTACTCAGGAAAGAAAAGTAGTTTCTGACATCAATAGATCAAGTTTAGGAAATGAGAACTCTAAATCAATAGGTTTAGTTAATAATGACAAAATTTTTGTTGTTATTTTCCAAAAATGGGTAGAGATAGTGAATTACCTTTAAATAATGAATACTTTTCTATGGTATTTACAAACATTGCTAAATAAAAGAGTAAGAAAATGTTCAGTCACTATATATTAGTTTTTAATTCTTATTGTGATAATAATTAAGTATTGATATTGAATGAATTAAAATAAACGCTCAAGTGAAGACTATTACATGTGTAATGTGGTAAGAAAACATTTTAATAAAATTAATTGCATAAATGCGGGACAAGGTTCCAACAATTTTTTTTAAAGTTCTAAATAAGATACAAGTGTAAACTCTATTTTTATTATTTTACTTATCCTCTAAATATTGCTCTTGTTCTATTCTCTATCTTTTTCTTTTGTGTATTATACAAAGTTTTGGATAATCAAATATGCTTTTATGCTTTTGAAATGATAACCAAATCTAAATATCCAAATCTAAAGTTTCAGCTCAAATAACATTTTCCAATGTGTAGGATGAATTTTCCACATCTATAGTCTAATCCATTCCCCACCCATCAAATTTATTTCCCCCTCCTGTATCTATTTCTTCTGCTAATCTGTGACAGTTCTAACCACCCACTAGCAAAAGAAACTTTGTCATTGCTATTTAACTCCTTAATTTCTATACATAACAGAGCTCAGCTACTACATATTTAATGAATGATTACTGTGTTTCTTTCAAAAGTCTTTTCTTTGAAAAAGTGTGGTTGACATCCTTCTCTACTTTCATTAAGGTGGAATTTTGCTGAACTTTCAAAGCACTCTATAGTTTAGTGGTTCTATTATTATCATCATTAAAAATATGACTTTTTAAACTCATCACCCTCTGTTCAGGTTTCTGAATTCTGTTTTCCAGCCACATTACACCCTTCCCCTTGCTTTAAATAGGCCATCGCTGTCCCAACCTTGAAACATATTAATTTCTGACTCCACGAATGTCTACTTATCAAAGAAAACGAGGGGCTCAAGAAAAAGCAAACTTTTCTGAACTCAATAAATGTGACCACATGCTTGTTTAAGTGAATTAAGGTTCTTATAACCTACCCCAGTATAGAATGACTGTCCCAGACTATAGGAATTTAATAAATACACATATTGAGCACTCATCTCTTTGGTTATATCACTGAATTGATCAGAATTGATGGAGTCACTTCCAAAGGAAGGAAGAATGAAAATTTCAGTGATCTTCTGTTAGTAATAGTGGAAACTAAGACTGGCTATGATTAGAATTTTAATAATTTCAAAAACTTCTCTTAGATTACATCTGGACTCACTGACCCATTCTAGGACACCAGAGTAAGGGAATTCCTACACTTCTGAAGGACACATAAGGAAGTACTATTTCATGTCAGTGATGTTGAAGCGTAGAATTCTAGGAAGGAGGACGCCATAAGAATGTCAATGGCATGGAATAAGTGGCAACCTATGAACCAGGAGGTCATAGTTAGATTCCCAGTCAGGGCATATCCAGGAAGGGGGGCATGCAGGATGCAGCCAATAAATAATTCCCTTTCATCCTTGATGTTTCTATCTCTCTCTCTCCTACTTTGTTCCTCTCTGAAATCCATAAAAATATATTTTAATAAACAATATCCATGTGTTCAAGAGAGATTGGTATACATTGCTGAATGACAACTCTAGAGTGAGCAGTTAATGAAACCTGGAATGTCTGAAATAACAGCTTATTTTTTGTGATTAATTCATTGGCTTTTCACCAAATAAACCTTAGGTACTGTCAAAAACAGAATCATTGCCTAAAACTGAACCTTATTAAAATGAACTATGTTATTCCAAAATGGTTACTGGAATGACTAGAATTTCTATGTAAGTTCAAGAATTTCTGAGCAATATATACACATTTTAAAAGAAAGAAATATGTTATCTTCAGAGAAAGTCTCAGTCACTTCTGACAAATAAGGTCTCTTGTGGATAACTGTTGCATTATTAGTCTTCTTTATTCCTTCTTTTTGCACCTTTGAAACCTAATGTATTTCATTTTCAGAAGTAGCATGGATTCCAGAGAGTGGCATGTAGATAGTGTACATAGATAAAATATAGAGGTTGTATTTAATAATTTAAATACAGCAGGTATGTGATAAGCATCTCTGTACTAATAAGAATTTGGGATAAAATTTGATTCCCCTTTTTTTGTTTTATAACCTACTTTCATATTGAGAATCTTTGTTGATCAACATTAAATAGTACAATAAAAGGACAAAACTTATTCTAGTTCTGATTATATATTTTTATCTTGATGACTAACAACTTGCCTCAATTTGTTCCATTTATCAACTTCATCCAAAAACTGTTATTCTGAGTTCTGAAATGTAACTTAGGTCTATTCATCAATGCCACTTATTAATATGCTAGGCAGAAATCAAAAGCCACCCTGGCTTCTAATTTTCATGTCCCAACCAATATCAATTTTATAACAATCTTAACATAAGCCTTCTTAAGTTCTTATGTGAGTACCTAGTGCTTTCTTTGTCTTGAACAACACAGAAACTATTATAGAAATATTGAGCCAAACAGTATAGAACTCAAATTTCTGAGGGGATTTAGTCACTGGGAGCCAAAGTTATATGGAGATAAAATACATTTTTTTTGTTTCACTTATAATGGTGCTCAACAGCTCAACTACAGTTCATCACAATTTGTTTAAAATCACTTATTCCCAGTCTCACCCTACTAGTATTTGCAATTCTACACGTGGATAATAAAATGCACAACCATTTCTAGCAACACAACATCAAAAGTGCTTTTATCCAGTAAATATTTGTTGAGCTAAACTGAACTTTCATGGTATCAAACATCATCCATTCCAAGTGCAAGCATGTCACAGTTCTTAAATAAAAAATCCAGTTTGTCAAAATCCTATTAATATTTTGGTTTTACATGTAAGAAAAGAAATTATTTTCTAATCAGCTACTAAATTTGGGCATAATGTGCAGAAACTTGTTTTCCGCTGTTCTTTGTTGTCTCAATCCACTGGCCTCTACTCCATCCTTGAAGGCACCACATTTCTGCTCCTCTGGGCCTTTGTGCCCTCTGCCCCATGTGCCTCATTTCATAACCTTCAACTTGTCAACTCTGCTCATCTTTCCATCTCAACTCAAACATGTCTGCCTTTTAAACAACATCATCATAGGTTGCACCTTTGTATCAAGTATTGTAATTTTAGACTTATAATTATTTGATTAAAAGGTGAACTGAACCCTCAGTCCCATGTATAAGAAAGTTTAGGTTTTCTAGCACCTCAAAATTTACCAGGCATGTAGATACTCTGTTGAATAAATAAACAACTGATGCAATTTAATTTTGTAATATTTTTGTCATAGTTTTATGAAATTTTAGTAGTTATCTTTCTTATAACAATATTATTTAGAGAGTATTTCCTCTGTAAAGTCAAAATATTATATTTATTTGTATTTTTGATCCTTTCTTCACACACATCAATAATTTTTAAGTTTGATGACTACATTACTTTTCAAAAATAGCTAGAAGTACATATTCAGCCTTTATTTCAGAAATGTTTCTTCAGATGTTTACCTATATGTTTATTAAAGTTGGAAACATTTATTTCCTTCATATTTTATATGCTGTTTTAATTTATAGATTTATCTATTAAAATCTCTTTTTCATTCTTCTGTGAATCAAACTACTAACTCTGTTATATTGTAATAGTTCCCACAATCAGAATTTGTTATATTTAATTACTTTCTCTAGGTTTAAAAGTTATCTAACTTAGTGTCCCATAAAAATATAGTTTCCAAGAGACAACAGTAGGTGTTTTGGAATGAAAATAAGGCCTGGGTTCGGGCCAATTGGGTTGGTGTTAAATAAAGTAAAAACAATGTTTCCTTTCTCTAAGAGACCATAATATGCTAATGCTTTAAATCGCCAAAAATGTTCCCCAATCCTATTTGACTCTGGAACCACTTTATTGACCATGTATCTATTTAGAATTTTTATGCCTGACTGACCTCTTACTTAGGATTAAACTGATTAAAAGTAGGATTATACTGTTATCTTTCTCTTTCTCATCTGTTACAGAATTGTGTAAATAATTCATATTCATTAAATTTCACATTCTCTATTTAATTGAATGGTCCAGGTTTTTTTTTTAAGTAAACTTTTACTGTATATTTTTCTTTTATCTTGATTTAGTCTATATTAAAATTATTCTGTTTCCCTGTATATGTTCATATAAATTATGGATTCTTCACGTTAAGAAGAAATAACAATGTCGAGGATACTGCAACCTGAATTCACTGCTGATTTATAAAATACATAAGCAGTTTAAAAGCCAATCAAAATATCACTTACATCCATCTTATAATTCCTGAAAATAACCCAAGTAGCCAGAGAATTATCAAAACTGTATTTCAGAATGCTGCTCACAGAAGTTATACTTTGAATAATAAATAGAGGCATAGGATTGATGCAAATAAGAATGAAATATAACCTGGGCTCATATTGTGTCACAGGACCAGCACTTGATTCTATTTTTGCTTTTGTTGAAATTCAATATCCTATATGAAGACATTAATATTTTTGCAAGTAACTGAATCTATTTCATGAGAACTCTACATGGACATAAAGGCAGCAGAATCTTAAATTCCATATAATCTGTGTGTCTGGTGGTATCAATTATCACTGAGCTACCTAAATGTAGTATTCATTTTCATAAAGCCCAAGAAAGAATACCTTGAACTATCTTCTATGTAACTTGAGCAATTAGAATGAGGGACATCCCATAAAGTATTGCTTAGTGAGCATTTTGAAAATTCAATGTGTGCCTCTGGTCTTGACCTTTAAGATGGACCATATGATAAGACCTATGACAGTTAAACCTGAATAAGTAGCAACTTAACTACCTAGAAAATAACTTCAAAACTTTTTATCATTTGTAAGGAGGCTCAACAGACAATGAGATATATTAGATGGGGGTTACTATTTTATTTTTACAAAGAATGGTGCATTTTCAGGCATCTAGTTACTCAGAAAATTACACTTTCAATACAACAAGTAGTATTAAATTGACCTTATTAATATAATATTTAGCATCTGTACCAATTGAGGAGTTGTTGGGTACAATTCTCCATCTGGGAAGGAGAGTTATATTACCAAACTATTACAGTATGCAAAAGAAAGGGCAGAATTTGCATTGTACATATAAATACACTAAAGGCCTGGTGTATGAAATTCATGCATGGGAGAGGAAATCCCTTAGCCTGGCCTGCTCCCTCTCCAATCCAGGACCCCTCAGGGGATGTCCAGCTCAATCCTACAGGTCCTAAACCAATGGTTGGACATCCCTCTCACAATCCAGGACTGCTGGCTCCTAACTGCTCACATGTCTGCCTGCCTGATAGTCCCTAAGCATCTCTACTGCTGGCCTGGTGGGCCCTAACTGCTCCTCTGCCAGCCTGACTGCCCCTAATTACCTCTGCCTGTTGGCCTGATCACCTTTAACTGCACCTCCCTGCCATTCTGGTCACCCCTAACCACCTTTGCCTCAGCCCCCAGATTTATGTCTGGAAAATATCTAGTCTAATTAGCATCATTACCCTTTTGCTTGTATAGATTATTAAATGTAAGTTTTAAGGTAGAATTGCATTAGTAGAAATGAAGAGACATTTCATTAAAAATGTATATTGGTTTGATATGATTCAAATCCAATTGTTAATGACAAAAATCATGTCTTTAAGGTTAGGATTGCTTGCCCTAGCTGGTTTGGTTCAGTGGCTAGAGGTTCGGCCTGAAGACTGAATGGTACCAGGTTCAATTCTGGTCAAGGACACATATCTGGGTTACAGGCTGGATCCCCAGTAGGGTGCCTGTAGGAGGCAGCTGAGCAATGATTCTCTCTCATCATTGATGTTTCTATCTTCTTCTCCTGTTCTCTCAGAAATCAATGAAAATATATTTTAAAAAATTAAAGAATAAGAATACTTTTCTATCAAGGTGTGTCATTTGTGGTCCCTGATGAAGTCTGAGCAGTTCAGTTGCTAATTGAATTTGCTGGGTTCTTATCAAATAAAATCATGGAGAAACAACTAAACTCACCATGCATTTAGGCTATAAAGACCAAAAGTTGGGGAGGAGAGAGTGAGTGTCAAAGGCTGGGAGGCAGGGAAGACATAGGAATGTCCAGTGCCTGGAAGCACCAGAGGGTCTGGGACAGTGGTTCTCAACCTTCCTAAGGCCACGACCCTTGCATACAGTACCTCATGTGGTGGTAACCCCCAACCATGAAATTTTGCTACTGTTATACATCGTGATGTAAATATCTGCATTTTCTGATGGTCTTAGGCGACCCCTGTGAAAGGGTTGTTCGACCCCCAAAGGGGTCGCGGCCCACAGGTTGAGAACCGCTGGTCTGGGATATGCAAATCTGCTGGGGGCAGGGTCAGGCCCTAAGCTTGAGAGGTCAGGTCTGGAGGGAAGGCAGGGGTGTGGTTCTGGGGATCCCCTTCCTGCGAGGATCCTCCTCCTCCCTTAAGCCTCTAACCTGTCCATTTGGATGAAGCGGGTGGAAAGCAGATACACAATGCCTAGGCAGGACGGGGCAGAGTAGGGATGTTTGTATTGGTTTATTTGATTCTTCTTACACATTGAAGGGGATAGCAGGGGAGTATCTGCCAGACATGCTTTCCATCTGCTTGCTTGCCAGAGCTGCCTCACCTGATACCTTTTTCCTTCCTTCCCCGCTGCCCTGAGCTAACACACATGAGATAGCCAGGGATGAAACTGAGGCACCCAGTGTACTACATGGAGATTGCACTCCACAGGAACCTGCCTGATCCAGGGAAAGTTGGGGTCATTCACTGTAGAAAAAGGCTTGATTTAAAGGAAGCTACTGCTTAGATAGGCGCTGGTTGAGCCATTTGTGGAGGGTCTATCATTCCTTTTGGCTGTTTTCCTAGGAAAGCACAAACCCAATATAGCAGAGCCCGGGGCCACCCCCAGGCCAATTAGCCTCTGGGTTGGGCAGCATGGTGGACCTGTACATGCTTCCACTGGTGGCAGCCTCCACTGGGGGCTGCCCCCCGGGCCTGATGGCCTCTGGGCCAGGCAGAGTGGCCAGCCTGGGTGTGCCTCAGCTGGTGGCTGCCTCTGCCAGAGGCCCTCCTAGTGATGGCATTCCCCGCCCACCCGCTCCTGCTGTGCATGCCTCCTACTGAGCAGTTGTGACATTACCACATCCTGGCTAATTTGCATATTTCTATATTATTATATAGAATTAATCTTCAACTCTTCTTGTGCAAAATAAGAGTAGAGGTGTCTTAGAAGATAACCTAAACACAGATCTTTACATAGACTAATAAGGTCAGACAATTGACTTCTCCTGAGTAAAATGATTTGTGAGGCCTTGGGTTCTTGGGAGTCTAGACAGAAATAACCAGTATGAGGACTGCTCACCTCTGGGCTATGTAAAGGCAGGGTAGCTGTGGAGTCAGGATCCTTAGAAAAGGTGGGTGGCTTTGATTAAGAGTCAGAATCCTGAAAAGTTTGGGGAGATGAAGGTTAACATATTCCCCAGGCTATGAAAAAATGTCGGAATCATGAGCTCAGTCTTCCAGTTTTATGAGCTGGGAGAATACAATATTTCTAATTAAGAAAGCAGCCACCCATTCTCCATTATTATCAGGAGGAAGAGAGTACTCACTCATTCCCATCACTTTGGGATATGCTGATACTGAGAGTTCCCAAGAACACACACCCGAACAAAAGAGAACCAACACACTAACAACATCTCTGAGCTGAGAAGGAAATTAAATATATTATATATTACAATGAAACAGTGCATACGAAAGCTAAAAGATAGTTTGGAGAAAATATTAAAAAAAACACAGTTGGGAGGGACCAGGCCTGCAAGGGAGAACAGTTGGGGGTGATCAAGCCTACAGGAGAGAGCAGTTAGGGGTGACCAGGCTGGCAGAAGAGGGAAGTTGGGGACGAATGGGCCTGCAGGGAAGGGCAGTTGTGGGGGACCCAGGCCTTCAGGGGAGAGCAGTTGTCGGGGGGCAGGCCTACAAGGGAGGGCAGTTAGGGGTGACCAGGCATGCAGGGCAGGGCAGGTAGGGCAAACAGGCTGGTAGGGGAGCAGTTAGGCATCAATCAGGCTAGCAGGAGAATGGTTAGGGGGTGATCAGGCTGGTAGGCAGAAGCACTTAGGGGCAATCAGGAAGGCAGGCAGGCAGGCAAGCAGTTGGCAGCCAGCAGTCCTGGATTGTGAGAGGGATCCCAGATTGGAGAGGGTGCAGGCTTGGCTGAGGGACACACCCTCCCCATGCATGAATTTTGTGCACCAGGCCTCTAGTCATTAAATAAAAATATAAGAATATAAGAACCCTAAATTAGTAATTATCTAATAACATATTTTCAAGTACAAGGAGCAAAAGTTTGACAAAAATAATGAAAATAGTTTAAGAACAATAGTGGAGTATTTTTAAATACCTTTCTCTTACTGATAGAACTAGAAAACAAATAAACAAACAATATCAAAAGAGTTATAGAATATTTAAACAGTTAAAAACTACATGACTGCCCAGCCTGTGTGCTCAAAGGTTAAGCATCTACCCATCCAGGTCACTGGTTCGATTCCTAGTCCCAGCACATGCCTGGATTGTGGACTCATTCCCAGTAGGGGGTGTGCAGGAGTCATCAGTTCCCTGTGTTTTCACATGCTTACTTTTGTATATTCTCAATCCTTAAAGAAGAAAAGTATGCCTGGCATACAATCTTTAGCTCATGTTTTCTTTTCCTTGGGTTTCTTGAAAATGACAGTGCTTGTTCCCTTGCTTTGTATATTATAGTTCTTCACGTCTAAATTTTTTTACTATTACAAATAATTATAAGTAATTTTATCTTTTTTCTTAGAAATCCAATGATATTTTTCTTTATCTTTAAAGACTAGTTAATAGTTTACTAATATATGTCTTGGAGTTAATTGTTTTAGCTCAGGTACAAAATGTGGCATTTCAATATTTAAATCTAACGTACAATTTTTTTTATTTTTTTATTGGAAGTAATTAAATTATAATTTAAATCTGATTAACTCTGTTTCATTGTTATATATATATATATATATATATATATATATATACACACATATATGTACATGTGTATATATATATATATATAAATAAGTGTGCCTAGTGAAATGATTTGTCCAATCATTATTTATATATTACATTTCTATTCTGTGAGAGGTAGGCAAATGTACCCAAATAGCAATAATTAAAATAAGAAAATATAAGTACTCAAAACATGTAAAGTCAAAGGGCAATGAAAGCATTAAGTAAAAAGCAAGTACTGCAGCAGAAGGATGGTAACTGGCAATCTGGTTATGGGAGAGTGAAAAGGAGAGTCCATATTGCAATAACGATGAGGGCAAAAACATAAATAGAAAGTGCTTGCTATATTCAGGAAACAACATTACCCAAATGTGAACCTATTATAATTGCAAGTTCATCATGTGGTTGATAATAAATGCCCCCCCTGCCTCAAAATAGCCAACAAACAAGTAAAATTTGCAGATATGCTTACACACACACACAGACACAAACACAGACATAGACACAGACACACAGACACACAGAATACATACCTAAAATATCAAACCCAACTAATTTTTGAGAAAAAATAGAGGAACATATTGACACAGTTTTGAAGAAGCAAAGAAACCTACTCTTAATCTAGATTTCAATGTAGTTCTTGAGGTCTCTTTTTTGTTTAGGGGAATTTATGAATAATAAATTCAGAATAAGAATCGGAATTAAGAGATCTCTATTGCAAAAGTGACTAGAGCAATATGATTGTGCACATTGACAGATGCCCCCAATATAACACGGTCATTTACTAAATAAACATAAGTGCTGTAAACTTGACAAAAGTCTTTGTCCTCCAAATGGCTCGCAGGGTAGAAGGTGTCCCACTGTTAGTCATAGACTTGCTCTTTGGATCAGAATATTTATCAGGGGATGCTTGCAGCAGCAAATACGGTTTCAGTTGCCTCTTGTGAAAACTATTCCCATGAACATGGACATAAGCTTGCTACACTACACTTACCATTGTGGTTTTAGGTCTCTGAACTAAGCCTTCACAAAGGATATAATTTTTAAAAATGAAGACACTTTATTTTCTCTCTCCCTCTCTAAGGAATGGCTGATAAAACATAGATGATTTGGAACTCAATAAGCATATCTTTGCCTAATGGTCTAGGTGGCTTGGTATCGATTGATTGTTGTGCAACATTATAAAACATACTTTTATTTTACAAGAAATTGTTCTTCTGGAGGTTTTAGTGTTATTTTATTTAACAATATTTTTAAGCCAAGACGGGTTTGGCTCAATGGATATGCTTGCAGACTGAAAAGTCTCGGGTTCGATTCCAGTTGGGGGCATGTACCTTGCTTACAGGCACATTTCCACAGTGGGGCGTGCAGGAGGTGGCTGATCTATGTCTCTCATCGATGTTTCTGACTTTCTCTCTCCCTTACTATCTGTAAAAAATTAATAAAATATATTTTAAAAAATAAAAATAATTTTAAAAATTGACCAGTAGATAGAAATTTAAATAAATTTTCAGCTTGGAAATGAGATTTAGTTTCTAGAAGTATAGTCAAATGTGTCTTTAGTAAAGACCTCACACCACTCTTGCATGTTAGTGAAAAGCTTTAAGCAGTGTGATTAGCACACAACACAATTCCACGCTGTAAGGTTTCACATATTGCAGAATTCCTTAAGTTACAGCACTTTTACTTAGGTAATAAATGCTCCCTTTGTATGGTTTTCATTTAGGACTCTGGTCGATAGATTCATTTTTCAAGATGGCAAGTTCAAGAATTTACTAATTTTTAAAAAATGTTCCTCAACAAAAAAATCACTTCTGCAAAGGAATGCAGATTCAAAGTCTGCAGTACATAAAATTTTATAGGCAGAGCCCTTGTAGTTTTATTGCATCAGGCTCTTCACACATGCCAGCACAGCATACCAGCTGCAGCAGTCTGGTGAAGGGCCTGTGAAACAGAAATATATATTTTTGGAAAAATCTTGTCATGATAAAATAAAAGTATAATATACTTATTTCACCATGAATTTTAGCATCTCAGACCAAGGAGGATTTTGAATTTTTAGTTTATTGTTTCTTTGTGATACTTTGTTTGTTGTTTTGTTATGACTTTCTTTATATTAATGTAATTATTAATTCAACAACCATCCATTAAGTCTTTATCATATACTAGTGTGCAAAACTGACTAAAATAGAGTATGTATTATGTAAGATCTCATGGTTTCACATGGAAATTAGGTAATTGGAAAGAAATTGTAAATCACAGCAATACTAATGATAAGAAATGTTGCAGGGTTTATTATATACTGGACAATTTGTTAAGAGTTTTACATATTTATTATTCCATTAAAAAATCACATCCTAAAAAGGTTGAAATAAGACAAAAGTTGCATCTGCCAGCACTATCAGAGTTGCAAAAATATGTACTAAAATTATTATTAATAATTATACCTGTGAAGAATTTCACATTTTCCAGAATATTTTCTCCTATGTCATTTAATATTACACAACCCTGCATGCTAAGAAATCAGATATACTTAAGTCTATTTTGCAAGGAGTTGAGATGATAGACTTAAGGTTTTCCAACTGGAATGAAGCAGAGGTGCAACTTAGGACCCAGGCTTTTCCTTCCATTGCTTTATGCATCTTTAATTTTTAAAAACCCATTTGGATTAATTTGTTTCTATTTTTTATTGGCAGTTGCTTCTACCAAGTTGCCCCACTCTCCTATCTAAATCCATTAGGATCTGGAACTAGTTTTTTCCCTTTTTACAAATGGCTTCTTTAAGACTGAGATTTAGAAATTCTTAGAAATCTCTTTAAAAAGCTATTCCACCAATTCAGTACTGTTGGGTGAAAATTCTAATTTGTATTGAAGAGTTTGCTGACTAGAAAAATGAGTATCCTAAAAGATTGCACCTATAATACACTTGTAGTCAGTAACCACTCAGATTATTTTAGGTTATGAAGCAATTTTGACTATAGTGATTATTTAGTAGAATAAACAATGGAGCTAACAAGACAGAGGTCAGTTTGAAGAAGT
The DNA here is from genome assembly GCA_004026805.1 of Lasiurus borealis. Classification (NCBI taxonomy): domain Eukaryota; kingdom Metazoa; phylum Chordata; class Mammalia; order Chiroptera; family Vespertilionidae; genus Lasiurus; species Lasiurus borealis. The sequence continues at coordinate 49,156 of PVJN01007366.1, read as the reverse complement.
TGCTTATCTTGGGAGCAGGTCAAAACATGGCAGTGACAAGAAAAATAACAATTAGGAGAAATACCACATATTAACAGACATTATTCTTGATGCTTTATACAAATTGTTACCACAACTCAATGCAGTCATTAAGACTGTCCCTCATCTTTTGCAAAGTTTAGAATTGGTAATACATACTGGGGCCATTGAGCTCCCAAATCTTTGCTTCCAATCTTGTATACTTCTTAGGAAATAACATATTAACATTTTTCCATTTTTGATAGTGCTGTCCCTGTAAAACTTGAGTGTTTATCCTCTCTGAGATGTATAACCGGAGTTACAGCTAGAATCATAGGAAGCTATTGAGATCTTTCCTGTTATTCTAGAACTGTAGCTGAAGCCCAGGAAAAAGGATAGTCAGTGCCTCAGCTTCTATACTCAGGAAGCCACTCCCAGCTGGGTCAACCTCCAACTCTGGAAAGCTTCCTAACAGCCTAACCTGAGAGAAACCACCTGCCCTCTGAGCCCACTCCTAACAGCATCTGCTTAGTCAATATAAAAGCAGGACTAGAAGAATGAAACTCCGATTTTGTAGATTACAGCATTGATCAAAAAAAGTTATTCCTACTGTCGCCCCCCCCACCCCTGCCCAGCAAAGGAACAGCTCCCTCCCTCACTCTGCCAAAAAAAAAAAAGATGATAAAGAATGTATAAGCCTGCAAGGAACTAGCATTTCATTTGCTAAGTAATGTTACTTACTTAGTGGACTTGATAACTCTTCTTTTGATGCCACTGGAAAAGGAAAGCAAGAACTGGGGAGAGATGACAAGGAGGGTCAGTCAGGTTGCAAGGGTCCAGGAATATTCTCCTGGAATTCTCTGTTATTAATGTAAGACAGACATCAAGTATATTCTGCTGCTGGTGCAGAGTGAGTGAGATAGTGAGGCACTATTTAGACTGCTTGTGTGTGGAGTGAGGGAGGGGAAGGGTGTTTATGTCATAGGAATAAAGCTTACAGCACCCCTCCCACTGAGGAACAGACCTTAGAGCGAGTTATGAAAGCTCGTAAGAGAAGCCTGGGAGAGCCCATTGCACAGGTACTCATCGGTGATGAGCCCAGAGGCAGGACAATGAGCTCTACCACCAAGTCAAGCCTTACAAGGAAAGAATGGTAGTGAAGGATGGAAACACTTGTCTTTTCCTTCCCTCTTCCCTCCCTTAATACCAGACAAGGTAGCACACATAAAAGGGGCCAAGATAAAGAAGTGACTGAAGTACAGACCACAGGCAGGAGTGACCGGTGCTTGAAGGGGACATGGTAGAATTCTGAAACACAGATAAACAACACTGAATCATTAGAACAAGAAAAGGACTGCTAGAATAAGAACAAGAGACAAGAAGTTATAGAATCTGATTACTCTGTAACAGCTGACCATCAAGAAAGGGAATTGTGACAGCATATTTGGATAATGGTTATAAGAAATAAAAATTTTTCATGTTACACCTTCAAAGACAGAGTTAGCAAACCAGATATGTGTGGATGAGTGTATAAGTTATTGCATACACACAATATTTGTTTAACTTAGAGAGACAATAGTATGCCTTTAAACTTAGTTTCTTTTCCACTCTAAACTATTACAATTATCAATAAGCATCCAAAAATTCTCAGAAGTAATTTTTATTTTTATTCCAAAAATATAATAGATTAATATTGAAAAGTTTTGTGATATATCTCAGAGATGGGACAAAAACTAAGTAATGTATAAGTAAGATTTTCAGCAAGATATTTTCCTGACAGTATTTTTTCTGTTTTTAATAAAGTAAGACAAATAGAAAAACGGAGCAAAATTGAGAGCCCAGGGATAAACTCAAGTATATACAGTTAACTAATATTTGACAAGGGAGCTAAGAATAATCAATGGAGAAAAGCAATCTTTTCAATAAATGGTGCTGGAATAACTAGATATTCACAAGCAAAAGAACAAAACTGGGCCCATTTCTTACACCATTCACAAAAACTAACTCAAAATGGACTAAAGGCTAAAGTATAAAACCTGAAACTATGAAATTCCTAAAAGAAAATGCAGTAATAAAGCTCCTAGATGTGGCTATTGCTCATGATTAAAAAATGACATCTAAAGAATTATTCATTCCCAGTGACCAAATAGGGCAAATGATCAGAGAGAAAAGGATTGCATACAATGCAATAAAAATAATCCACTCTCTAGGTACTGCTTTGTTATATAGAGTCTTGTGTTAAAAAAGACTCTGTATTCTGAATGTTAACTCTGTTAATCCTATCAGAACTTGTCTTTGAGGATTCTATTATTCCTATACACTTATTAATTCACTTCAGCCCCGCCTCAGCCAAAGGTCGTCTTACAATCTTGTTACTTATATGTCCCCTCTCCCAACATGCTTACTACTCTCTAAATATTCTTAGCTTGTTTGCCTTAGGTTTCACTGATATCTCACTTTCTTAACTTCAGGTCACGCCAAAATTTTTGTTTTGAATTTCATACATTTCTTTTGTTAGTACATAGCAAGGCAAAATATGCAAATAAGCACCTACTGCTGTATTAACTTTCCCCGCATACATTATATTTGCTTGACTTGAAAATAACAGTTTACTTCCTATTACTCACTTTGTCACACATCTGAATCTGTACACCTTTTAAAACTAAAGTAAATATTTAATGATATGTTTGTTTTTTTTCCTAGAAGTTGGTTTTAAGTTAACTTGCATCTTTGAGGACAGACTATAAATCTCCCCTAGGGGAAAAAAAAATATGACTAGTGCAACCAGGAAAGATATTCGGTGGTAGATATGACATTTGACATGTAATAAAATTTAAAATGTGCACATGATGTTGTATATTATAGTGTAACTTAAAATTAATAAATTGCCTTGTAGGTCAATCAAATAAAGGCAAATAATATAAACAGAAGGAAAAGTGGCATCTCTCAGTTATTTACTTGCTATAATAACTTTGGGCATTAACTAAAGATATATTTTTCAATTTGTAATCAGTATGTATAATAATTACAGAAATCCAACAAAGTGTTTGTTCCTTAAGCATCTATATTTTCCCCAAATTGATCTACTAGAAAAGAACATTATAATCCTAACGTAATAAAGTGTTCTTCCGAAACAATGGCTGTAACAAAAATGCCAGTGATTGCTGAAATTTCCTAGTACAAGAATTACCCAGAATGCTGTAATTGAGAATGCTGCCCCAGGCCCTTGTCACATCTTGTTCCCTGAAGCACAGCCTTCTCTGGATGTTGGAGCTATCTATACTAGTGGAGAAAGAAAAGAGCAACACAACCTACATGTATTAATTCAATCTGGACACCTGGAGTAGTGAATGAAGATGCAGTTTTGGTGACGATGAATGTTCATCATTGAGTGAGAACTTGGGAAGTTCCCAAAACATATCAACAACATCGTAGTTGAAATGTTTACATATCCTTTGAAAACTACTTGAGATAGGTGTACAAAACACATTTTCTCACATCTAAATAATATGACTAATAATAGGCTACAAACTGAAAGACCTACTACTTTCATTGCTTACAAATTAAGCCTTCAGGTTTTATTATGTTGTCCAATATAGTGGTCATCAGCTATATAACTATTAAGCATTTGAACATTAGTCTGAACTTAAGATATACATAGCACATTTTGAACACTCAAAAAATAATGTAATATAAACCATTAGTAATATTTGTATTGATAATATCTAAAAATGAGAATATATTGAGTAAATCATGTTATTAGATTAACTTCACCTGCAAATCATTATTTCTTTTTAATGTAACTTCTGGAAAATTTAAAGGGTCAGTAAAACCTATGTTATGGTTTTCTTTAGGACAGCACTAATCTATATGAATAATGTACTTTTCATTTTTAAAAGGTGACTCAAAATGCAACTCCCCATATGCAAACAGACAGGTGAACCAAGACATGTCCTACATATTACTACCTAGTTAATGTTTTGTTTTATATAATATTTTATTAAGTGCTACAATATATCTTCTGTACTCATTTAGTCGAAATCAGGAATGTGTTATTTCTAGATAAGAGAGGTTTTGTCCTACAAAGGAGTCCTCCTCAGACTATCTATCTATCTATCTATCTATCTATCTATCTATCATCTATCTATCATCTATCTATCTATCATCTATCTATCTATAAAAAGCCTAAGTGACCATTTTGACCAGTTGACTGCTTGACTGGTTGACCGCTCGACCAATTGACTGGTCACTATAACATGCACTGACCACCAGAGGCCAGATGCTCAACCCAGGAGCTGCCCCTGGTGGTCAGTGTGCTCCCACAGCCAATTTCCCATGGCTAGCCAACCTTCTGTGGTCTCTACCCCTGCTAGTTGGCCCCAATCAGTCCTGATTGCTGGCCCGGTTGAGGGACCCCCCTCCATGTACGAATTCCTGCACTGGGCCTCTAGTAATGTATTAAACATCTGGATAGCTTTTTAAAATGCTTATTCTGAATCAGTGATTCTGAATGGAGCCTGAGATTCTTCACATAAGAAAAGTGCTCATGTGATATGGATGCTGCTGGTTAAGGGAACACACTTTGAGCTGTGAATTTCTACACGACAGAGGTGCTCCATGTACCTGAAAGTAGTAGTGCTAACACACATACAGGTATTTGGACTTATACTTTAACACTTTATTAACATTAATAGTACTATATTTGCTTCAAATATTTGTTATTACAAAAAATATTTTCTGAATGTAAGTACATGTTTACTATAACAATATAGAAAATAAGAAAAAAAACATAAAGAAAATGAGTATTAGCTATCATTACCACACCAAATGATAGTCATCATTGCATTTTGATGTATTTGTGTCTAATACTTTTCAATCTAATCTATTTTAATAAAATTTTGATAATATTGTAAATACTATTGTGCAACATTTTTCTTTTATTTTCTTATAAGTATTTCCTCATTTCCAGATATTATTTTCCACACAATGTTTAATGACTGTTTATTATTGTCATACAGATATACCAAATATTCTTAGTTAATTCCCACTTACTAATTAACTTGTGCCATTTCCCATTTTATGTTATTATCGACAATGTTGTGATGAATAAATTGTCTGATATTTCTTAGAAATATTTTAGTACTTAATGAAGCACATATTTTAGTGCATATACATATAGTTCATAAGTACAAACCCATTAATAAATTATAAAAATATAATATTTATTTACATAAAACCAATTCCCTCCATTGAAATTTGAACTATCTAGATAATGTCTGTAAACTTGAAAGTATTACCTATTCTGAAAAAATAAACAACAAAAAATGTAAATAAGCAAATTCACCTATTGTTTTCATGAGTCTGCCTATATCTATCATATTTTATTAATGAAATTTATATTTTGTTTCATTATGAATTACAAATAGTATATGTATTCTCACAGTAGACTTCTCATCTTTAAAGTGTTGGATTCTGGAATATATATAACAAGTTGTGTGAAAAAAATGTAGGTACCTTTGAAACCTACATCTCCCATCCTAAACAAATCTATACATATCAAATATCCTCCTATATAATAAAAGGGTAATATGCAAATTGGCCATAACTCCAACACACAAAATGGCAACCCCCATGTGGTCAAAGATGGTGACCACAAGATGACTAGCAGGGCAGGGCAGTTGCAGGTGTTTAGGCCAGCAGAAGGGGGCAGTTAGAAAGGACCAGGCCTGCAAGGGAGGGCAGTTGGAGGCAACCAGGCCTGCATAGGTGGGCAGTTGCATGGGACAAGGCCTGCAAAAGAGGGCATTTGGGGGCAATCAGGCCTGCAAGGGAGGGGAGTTACAAGCAATCGCGCCAGCAGGGGAGCAGTTAAGCATGATCAAGTTGGCAGGGGAGTGGTTAGGGGTGATCAGGCTGACAGGCAGAAGCAGTTAGGAGCTCTCAGGCAGGTAGGCAGGTGAGTGGTTGGGAGCCAGCAGTTCTGTATTTTAAGAGGGATATCTGAATGCCCATTTAGGCCTGATCCCAGTGGAATCAGGCTTATATGGGCAGTTAGGCATTCCTCCAGTGGTCATAGATTGGAGATGGTGCAGCATGGGCTGAGGGACACACCCCCTTGCACGAATGTCATGCACCAGGCCTCTAGTGTATAAAATAATTATAATGAAAGTGCATACTCTAATGTAACCTATAATAATGAATCACAAAAAAAATAATCACAGTTATTAAATTATCATTTACTCTTGAAAATGAATTACTAATTAAATATACACGTACATTCCACTCATTACTGATAACTTCAAGAAAGTTTAAAATTAACCATGATTCTACTATAAGTCACTTTACTTTCTTATTTTATTCTTCTTATGGAATACATATTTTAATCCATCAAAGATATAAATTGCATTAAAGATATAAATTAGAAAGTACACTTTATGCTTTTTTATTATTAAGTGTTGAGGGATTGTCTTTGCTCTAGAGGAAGGAACATAAACTTTATTATCAGACCTGGTTTAAGTATCATCCCAATTATTTGTGTGCTTTGGGTATTGGGCAAGTTATTTAATGTCTCTGCTCCCATTGTTTTATGTAATAGTTGGAGTTGATACTGCCAGCATAATAGGATTATAAAAATAAAATGAAATACCAATATCAATATTTTCATGTTATTGTTTTATATTTTTCTAGATGCTAGTGAAGTGATCTTCAGGACTCCTTGTGAAAAGAGAATTTATTTTGCCAAATAAAACCTTACATGGCACACTAATATAGGAAATATGAGAAAATGAGATATAACAATTGAAGGTGAAAAGGCAGGGAACAACCACTGAGAGAGACTCCATTCACTGATCTTGCATTTCCACTGAAACTAAGAGTGAAGTATTTCTATAGAATCTGGAATTCCAAAAATGTAATAAATATTATAGACATAGAACAATTATTTTCCTAGCTTCTCCTGCCTTAAACCAGTTTTCTTTTATCCCAATATTTACTTTCAACAAATCATGTTGGCTCTAGCATAAAAATAAATCCTTAACCTATTATTTTATTTCCATGATTCCTGTCACCACCCTAATTCAGGTAAACATCACCTATCATTTAGTCTATATAAACAATTTTTTTCTGTTTTAGAACACATGTGTAACAGAAATATAATAAAATTGCACATAACTAAAATGTATACTTGGATAAGTTTTGACACCTATGAAACCACCCTCACAATGAAGAAAATGAGCAATAGCCATCATCCCCCCGTTTCCTTATTTCATTTGTAATTCACTTTGCCCACCTTCCAACAACTTCAAGCAATCATTGTTCTGCTTCCTGTCACTATAGGTGAGCTTATACTTTCTCAAGTTTACACAGAATCAAACAGTATATACTCTTTTAGTTTAGATTCTTTCACTTAATAAGATTGTTTTAAGTTTCATCAATAATGTGTCTATTAATAGCTCACTCTTTTTTGTTTTATTTTATTGAGTTTTCACAGAGAGGAAAGTAAAGGGATAGAAAGCCTGAAACATCGATGAGAGAGAGAGACATCGATCAGCCCCCTCCTGCACACCCCCTCCTGGGGATGTGTCCGCAACCAATGTACATGCCCTTGACCGGAATCGAACCTGGGACCTTTCAGTCCCCAGGCCGACGCTCTAGCCACTGAGCCAAATCTGTTTCGGCTAGCTCACTCTTTTTTATTGCAGAGTGCTATTTCTTGGTATAAAGATACCCAATTTGTTTGCACATTCTCCTGATAATGGATATTTGAGCAGATTTCAGGTTGGAAGTATTACCTACAATAAGGCTGCTATGAACATTTAAATACATGTATTTAAATGAACATAAGCTTTCATTCCCCTTAAATAAATACTAGGAGTAGAACTACACTAGATCCTGTGGTAGGTATATGTTTAACATTTTAAGAAACTGCTAAACTCTTTCCCAAAGCCCTTGTACTATTATACTTTCCTACCATCGAAGCATGATAGTTAAAGTTCCTCCCACTCACGAGTACTTGCTACAATCAATCTTTTACATTTTAATTATTCTATGCTTTTATTTTATTTTAAAAATAAATTATTTTATTATGCTAAAAATGCACAACATAAAATTTATCACCTTAATCATTTTCTTTTTTTTTAAATTTCTTTATTAATTAAGGTGTTACATATGTGTTCTTATGCTGTGGTAAAAAAGAAGGAATTCTTACCTTTTGCAACAGAGTGGATGGAACTGGAGACTATATGCTAAGTGAAATGAGCTAGTCAGAGAAAGACAAATATCACATGATCTCACTCATTTATGGAATATAATGAACAACATAAACTGATGAACTAAAACAGATCCAGAGACAGAGAAGCATTGATCAGACTGTCTACTATGCTTTTAGTGAGATCTCACTGGTGTTTTAATTTTGATTTTCTCTAATGACAATTGATATTGATGTTAAGCATCTTTTAATGTATTTATTTGTAATCTGTATAATTTCATTGATGAATTATGTATTGAAATCCTTTGTGCCTCCCCCTTTTTAATTTAGTTTTAAAATATATTTTTATTGATTCAATAAAGGAAAGGAGAGGGAAAGAAAGATATAAACATCAATGATGAGAAAGAATCATTGATTGGCTGCCTCCTGCATACCCCCTATTGGGGATCAAACCCACAACCCATGCATGTGCCCTTGACCAGAATCAAACTTGGGACCTTTCAATCCACAAGCTGACGCTCTATATCCACTGAGCAAAACAGGCTAGGGCCCTCCCCTTTTTTAATAGTAGGTATTTGTTCTCTTCTAGTTGAGTTTTTGAGACTTTTTTATACATTATGGATACAAGTATCTTTATCATATATATGTTTTGTAAATGTTTTCTCTCAGTCTACTGCTTGAAATTTCACTTCTCAGCATATGTGATAGAGTGGACAATTTTTCAAATTTATTATGTATTTCTTTTTGAGTCATGCCCTTGGTGCTGATTTAAGAACCCCTTTTATTCCAGAAGTTTTGTAGTTTTAATTTTAGATTTTACCTGTAAGTTTATGATATAACTTCAGTGAATTTCTGTTAAATGGAATGAGTTCTGGATCAAGTTTATATTTGCATATGAATATCTGTTCCAGCACGATTTGTTGAAAAGACTGTCCTGCTGATAGTCCCTGAAATTTACATTTTTTACTCCCAAGAGTGGCTGATCTAGCGTCTTCTATCCCCAACCATGAATATCTCATAAATGAGTCTCCTTGACAATCTGGGTCAATCAATTATGACTAGGAGTAGAGACAAATTATAAAATGGATTATTCTAGAACTGTGTAAATGATGCGCAGGATGAAATGGATCTAAAGGAGGAGAGCTCTGGACAGGTAAATGACATTCACCATATCTTCAAAAGCAATAAATAATCTAAACTTTTGAGTAATGCAATAGTAAATAATGGATTATAAATTCTTGCTAAAAATGTCTACTCTGACAGCCTGAAACATTAAGATCAAATCAGAATATAAAACTTCAATTTACTCTGATACTCCAGAGAGTCTGTAAAACATATTCCTCTATCCAAATGAGTGTTTTGGCTATGACTCCATTCAGGTGTTCTTTATGAGAGTGGACTTGATTTCACTTATCAATTCTACAAAGGATTGCAGGAGCTAATATACAGCATATTCTCCTACCACTCTACATAAATAGGTATCCCCTTCCCTCCTGACTTTTTTTACCTGGCTGTGCCCTTCTTCACATCACTTGTCATAACTTGGAGTATTTATTTGTATTTTTTATGTTTTCTAGGGGCTTTGCTGTTTTATTTACAATGACATCCCAGTGATTTAAAAAATAATTTAGTAAAAACAAGTACTTAATTGTGACATGTCTTGGTATGGGTAGCGAACAGTATGGAGTTTCCTCAAAAAATTAAAAGCATAACTCCCATTTGACCCAGTGATCCCACTTCTAGGAATATATCCCAATAAACTAGAAACACCAGTTAGAAAGGATATATGCACCCCTATGTTCATAGCAGCACAATTCACCATAGCTAAGATTTGGAAACAGCCTCAGTGCCCATCAGCAGATGAGTAGATTAAAAAAAATGTGGTACATCTACACAGTGGAATTCTATCCTGTTGTAAAAAAGAAAGAACTCCTTACCATTCACAACAGCATGGATAGACCTGGAAAGTATTATGCTAAGCCAAATAAGCCAGTCAGAGAAAGAAATATCATATGATCTCACTTATCTGTGGAATATAATGAGCAACATAAACTGATTAACAAAAACAGATCCAGAGACAGAGAAGCATTAATCAGACTGTCAAACCTCAGAGGGAAGATAACAGAAGGGGGGGGTAAGGGAGAGAGATCAACCAAAGGACTTGTATGCATGCATATAAACCTAACCAATGGACATAGACACCAGGGCGGTGAGGGGCAATAGGGGGATAAAGACACATATGTAATATCTTAATCAATAAAGAAAAAATGACAAAAATAAATAAAATAAGTATTTAAAATAAATTTTAATGATGACATATAAATTATGATCATTTGTATTTTCCCATTTTGAAAAAGCATATAAGTGCATTTACAAAGAAAGGATCCATTATTGAAAAGGTCTGAATGTTGAAACAAGCCCAAATTAAGGGGCTGGTCCTTTTACAACACATTATGAATATATCTAATCAGCTTAACTCATCTCACCTTTCAAAATCAGTGATCTGGAATTCACATTTACAAATTTTTCTTGAATTTTTCATGTGCTGCTGCTCAATGTGTCAAGTGTGACAGAACAGATATAGTCAGTGGGTGATCAAACAGATGTTTCATTTGTATCACCATTATTAAAACATGTCATAATTGACAGCACAGACATGCAACATGTCAAATATTTAGAAACTATTCTAGGTCTCTTTATCTTGTGGTTTTAAAAATCTTATGAAACACATGGGAAAATTAAAAATATTTTTTTTCTAAAAGAAATTATCATTACTGAGTAGGATTCAGCAGTGGGGCAAAACTCCTTTTTAGGTTACAGTGCTATGGAAAGAAATTTTGTCACACATTTTAGATCAATCATGGATACTATGGCAACTGGTTCAATGGGATTATCATGCAGTTCCCTCCCTAGTGCTTACTATGGTCGCTAGGTCATCAGGAATCACATATGAAAAACCTCATAGAGATGAAGGTGCACCTTGTACAGGTATGTTAGACTATTTGTTATATCCATTATATGATTTTGTTGATTTTATGATGTGTTTTTTTCAACATTTCTGGACTTTATAAGCTCCCTAACCTCCAATAACTAGCATAGTTGATATTAGCGATATTTATTTTTTATAACTGACAAGAAATGTTTGGTGAGGCTTTCCGTGTGGGTTTTGTTGGTTGGGGGTTGCGTTTTTTTTCAGCATACTAGCTGTACTTATTTATTTATTAGAGTATTTATTTGAGTGTTTCTATTTGAGTATTTATTTGAGTTTTTCTTTTCTGATGGTTGACTTTTTTTGGAAAGAGTATGCCTTTGAAAGGTTAATTGTTCAAGTAACATTTACTTTGAAAAGTTGTCTTGGAACAAAATCAAGTTACATTAGAAACTAATGCCTATTCTTCCAAGATGGCAGAAAACTATTGCTTTGGGTATTTTGGAGGCTCTGTACAGAATCAGACAGGCTTAGTAGATAGCCCAGCATTTCAGCAAGGCTTTTGCTCTTATTTAGCTCATTGTGATAATCTCTGAGTTTCTAAAATTGTGGTTTGAAGTCACGTTTCTCCTGGCATCCAGTCTTCCAAGTCCCTGGTGGAGACAGGTATCTTTGCTGGGACTGGGCAGACAGTTAAGTTTACCAGGGTATTCTGTACAATTGCACACTCAGATTTTATAGCTCCACTCTGCAGTCCATACACCAAGACATGGGTCCTGGCCAATTGAGCAATCTACTAAACTTTCTGTGTTCCCACTACCCAGGGATTTCTTTCTTTTCAAATGCTACTTTAAAGGACAGTTATCCAGTTTTTGCCCTACCTCTGACATCTCACAATATCTTTTTAATGATCTCCAACTTCTAGATAGGAGGAGCTTTGATTTTTCAGCATTTTCTACTTTGTGTTCTATAAAATTTCCCAAGGGAAGATATGAAAGATGTAACTCTTTGGAATTGGGAGGGACAGGTAGTATAAAAATGCAAATTAATATTCCCAAAGCTTAACCAGACACAGTTGTTTTGATCAATCTTATTTTTCATATTGCACATGTCACTGTTAAATGACGAAGAGTTTATAGTAGGATAGAGAGGTAGAATGGGAAACAAGAATAAGTTTATTCATGACTTCATATATTTTGTTGTTTATTTCACATGGCTATGCAGAGGCACCACAGAAAATCTCATAATGATATATATGGATATATTTAATTAATGGATATATTTAAATTAATGGATAAAGAAAGACTGATGATTTAGCAAACTAGGCCATGTTAATTTTTTAGTGTGCAAGATCAGTTTCAGGGAGTAATTGACTGACATTACAATTGCTTGCTTCCAAAGATTTCTAGACTTTTATAAGAAGAATATGAACCTAGGTCAGTTATACTGGAAAGCATGCAAGAGACTTCGCAGAGGGGAAGGGCACCCCGTTCTTGAGTCTATATATTTAACATTTAAGCTATAGACTCTCTATTGAAGGCTTATACCTAAATTCTTGTAATTTTTTAATGCAATACAACTTCAAAGATTTATTTGATACTAGTAACTTCCTTCTTGTTCATACAAACTTTGCAGAAAATGTTGTTAATGTTCAGACCTTTTAAATACTCAATGAGCATCATTTTAGGCAGAACATTTGTTTTTAGGTCAAGCAGTTTAATAAATAAGAAGACAAAAAGTAGATTTACAGTTGTGAGTATGCAAAATAATTTACTCTTGTATTATTATTTATTAACTAGAGATGCACAAAGATTCGTGCAAGAATGGGCCTTCCTTCCCCTGGCTGTTGACACTGCCTTTGCTCCAGCCTGGAGCCTCCTTTCTGCCTTTGGTTCCTGAGCTACCTTTCTACCTTTCCATGCTGCCCAGAGGCCCAGAGCTATTGGGGTGGTGCAGAACACTTGCATCATCACCATGGTAATAATGCAAGTGTCCCACCCTGCCCCAGTCGCTTGGTGCCTGTGTATGCAAATTAACCCACCATCTTTGTTGGCTGGTGGGTGTTGCAAAGGTACAGTCAATTTGCATCTTTCTCTTTTATTAGTGTAGATTATTGCATTCTTTTATATGTGAACAACTATAAACCTACTTTGATCCACCCTATATAAAACTAGGCTGTTCATTTTTATTCACACAGCCCAATAACCTCACCAGTAAGTCTCTATTAGCAAGTCTGATCTAACTGAAACCTGCAAAACATTGGTACCATTCCTGTAGCACCCCTGTCTCTTTTACATTACAAGAACCCCTTAATGAAAGAAATCCCACCTTTACTAAATTCAACCCAATGATGTCCTCTGTAGAATCCCAGTAGTTTATATAAGAATCTGAACTCCTTACCAAGCTGCTTTCCTAGAAAGAGGGTGCTACCAATCCAAAAATTCTACCAGTATTTAGATTTTTTTTCTCACATATATTTGAGCTCCATAAAGTAAATGCTGTTAATGCATTAATATCCATGAATGCATGCAATCTTAATGTGAAAAAATATAAATATTTTTCCACCAGTCTAAATGCTTTTTTAAACACCTGTAATGACTCACCATTCCTTCTTTAGATGAGTTGGGATGCTTATTTGAAAATAAAGTCCCAGCTCTGATAACTTGCCTATTGATCTTTCACCTGATTCATTTAAATGACAGTGAAGTATTCGTATGACTATCAAAGAGTGAAAAAAATCCATTAATAGCCTTTTGTTTTGTTTTGTACTTAACTTGATGGATTTATTATTATTTTTTAATGGAAATAGCAGTAGTTTGATCTAACTAACTTGGCTGATTGACTGCTTTGGTGCTTTTTAGGCAATGAGGGATAGATCATTTTAACTAGCAGTTTAGAAACTTCACAACAATTCATTGTAGAAATGACATTTTTAAAAAAGCTTCTGTAAAATCACTGTGCTCATTATGAGGAATCAAATACTTTGAATTAAATTCTCAAAGTCCAACCTGACTATAGCAAAGATCTAATGAGATCTGTGCTCTCCTAGGAGCTCAGTTAATTAACTCGAACATTGCTTTCAAGTACACCTTTGGCGTTGCTTGTAAATCCACATATATTACATGTAAATTGTAAGGCATTTCAGAGGAGAGTTTGGTGACAGTCCAATTTACATTTCTTTCTTGGCTATAAGCACTTCGTTGTTGTTGTTTTTTTCCCTTCTCACATTTTACATTTAGCATTAATAGATACAGATAGAGGACTAGCTTTTCTAGCTATTGTTATCAAGATACACATTTGTTCCTTTAAAATATGGTAATTCTTTCAGTAAACATAACTGCTTGCTGATTTAAGGTTGAACGCTGGGATGAAAACAAAAAGCTATAAGTTTATAAAATTTTTATCAGTTGACTCAAAATTTGGATGGATAAGTTGGACTCTTAAATTAAACAGGTTTTACACTTGAGAGCCAAATATTTCACAAAAGGAAGAAAATTAAGATAAAAAATAGTTATTAAAAATGCTTGTTTTTAAAATACCATATATTGTGAGAAAAAAAAAACACAATTCTCCTTTGTTCTAATAGTTAATAGTACAAATCTAATCTATATCTATGTGAAGTTATTCATTGAATAACTTGAACAAATTAATAAGAAGAATTCTTTTTTCCCTCACATTTTTGGAAAATATGCATTTCTATCGATATTGCCCTTCTTATTAAAGGTGTCATCAATGAAACGGGAACCAGTGAATTCAGACTTGAAATTTAAGCAAACAATATTGTTTTCTTCTTTGCTTTTTCTCATTTTTATCCTGATGAAGGTCATTTAATGCAGCAATTGTTGAGCTTGCCCCAAGGTTTATAATCTTGAAATAATCCTAATGAGCTCCTTTTCTGATAAATTTAATGTAATTTGTCCAATCTAAAGGTTTCTTATCTGAAACCCTTGGAGGCAGATATATTTCAGTATTCTGAATATTGTTTTTTAGATTTTAGAAAGGTAATACATAAGATAGTATATTAATGAGCACCCCAGTGAATAGATGATACACTTCATACTCAGACATATTCATATTTTGGTATTGCACATGCATATTTGTACTAAATAGGTTAAATAAATTCTAACAGTTATCTGTTCTGTTCTGTTCATATTTTGTTACTATGTTAGAAACTTTTAAATTTTTAGAGCTTATGAATTTTATATTAGGAAATAAGTGACAGTAAATTGTAGCAGTTATATGGTAAGCAGAATTCTTAAATGAACTCAAGGAATGCCACTCTCTGATGAACATGCCCTTCTCTTTAATGTGGGTAGGATTTGTTACAATGATGAGATATCACTTTCTGATTAGACTAGGTTAAATTACAAAGGGGGGTAGTCAGTCATTCCTGTAGTTATTTTACACTTCAGGCCTGGTGCACAAAAATTTTAGGTGGGTCCTCAGTCCAGACTATGCTCTCTCACAGTCTAGTACCACATGGAGGATGTCTGCCTTTAGGCTTAGGCCCACTCCCCAGGGAATTGGGCCCAAGCTGGCAGTCAGACATCCCTCTGGCAGCCTGAAAGCCCTCAGGGGATGCCCACCTGCCAACTTAGGCCCACTCCTGCCAACTTAGGGAGTGGGCCTAAACCACTGTCAGACATCTTAGTCCTGCCATGGAGTCAGGAGAGGCTCCCACCACTGCTGTTGCACTCACAGTTGTCAGCCCTGCTTGTGGCTGAGCAGAGCTCCCTGTGGGAGCACAGTGGCCACCAGGAGGCAGCTCCCTATATTGAGTGTCTGCGCCCTGATGATCATTGTGCATCAGAGTGATCCATCATTCCTGGTAGTTCCATCCTTAGGGTCAATTTACATATTACCCTTTTATTATATAGGATTGTGTCAATATTTATCAAAGCCTCACAAAAAGAGACTGTCCTGCTGATTTTAAAGAAACAAGCTGTCACTTTGGATAAGACCTGAGGACCATTTCTAGGAGGTAACATTCAGGAAGTAAATGGAGACTTCAGTCCCACAGCCACAGTGAACTGAATTCTGTCAGCTGTAATAAGAATAAAGAATAATAAACACTTATTTAAATGAAAGGAGCTATGTACCCAGAAGACACACGTCCAAGTAGCTAATTAATTGTGTTTCACTGAGACAAACGGGAGGCCACCTTTTAAAGCAAATGTCCCTGCTCACATGCTCACATTCTCAACAAGCTCTGATTTATGGAAATGAGGTATTTAAACTGTGCCGTGTGAATAGAAAAGGCAGGACTCAGTCCATTGGTGGAGAGACAAAACCAGTGGCTGACAGTGTAAACAAAGAAGGGTTGGTGAAGAAAGCCAAGGGTTCAATCTGAGGTTCTTCTCATTACACAGAGTACCCAAGGACCCCTGGCAGCAAGTGTCTGCTAGACTCTTATTATTATTCATAAATTCTGGGCCCCTGTTTGACCATGGGGAGTCCACTTCAGCAGGTAAATTACTTCTCCTGGTTCACATAGAAAAAACTTTTCTTCTCAGTGCCCACAGTCATGTTAAGCTGCAAAGTTTGTATTAACTGGTGATGTAGCAACAGAAAAATAACACAGGGAATTTTATTCATTTCTAATTCTAATCTTCATTCAGATTCTTATCCACAATCTAACTCATTTACTCTAATTCTTATTAAGTCATTGTCACAGTCCTATGAACAAGCAGAGAAAAAGATACTTGGAGCAGAGGATTTTCAATTTTATAGTTGATTTTTATGTTAAATAAAGTATGTATAATATAGAAAGAATGGATGGGATTTTGTTTTTTAAAGAAGTTCTAATAAAATGTGTATTAGAGAAGAGGCTTGGTTTTAATTTGTATAAAATTTAGTTTTATTTTAACTAGAAGATTTTCAACAAGTCCATTTTCAAAAATGAAACACAAATCTGAAAAAAACACACATAATATTTTGAAATTTGGAATATCATTTATGAAAGTCTAATAGCTAAAACACTTTATACCTGTCACTTCGATTCTTACCAGGGCATGTTCTATGGTATGAAATTTAAATGTGTTTTGGATCAAAATGTCTACCTGCCACTTAGAACTTCTATCAGCATTTCCAGGGTGAACTTGTTTTAAGGGAGATATTGTTCTTTTTAAAGTTACCTCACCATCTCCACTCTCCATATTTTAATTCCTCAAACTCTTTCATTTTTTTCAACTATCCAATTACTATGAATAACCCAATATGTAATAGAATTAGTTAAGAAGCTGTCTTATAAAAAAATTACTGAATTTGTGGTAACTGTTCATGGCATCTTTGTTTCACTTTCAAATTTCAGACCTCATTAACTGAGATAAATGTGCTCAGCTTAGTCACCTATACAATCTTAGTATTTCATGTTATGACACTTTTTTTTCTTTAAGGGGGGCAGATCTCATGGATTACACATGCTAAATAACTTCTTTAAAGTTTACTTCTTGAGCTGAAATATATTTTGAAGGTGAAATCAAGAAAAAATAAGAAAGTTTCTCTTATTATCACCATTTAGTGTCTTTTCTTAGTTAGAGACATGATTCCTTCAAAACCTTAAGTAGGGAGGAATAGATAAGAATACTACCTGGACCATGGCTGGTGTGAGTCAGTGGATAGACTGTTGGCCTGTGGACTGAAGAGTGCCAGGTTTGATTCTGGTCAAGGGCATATACCTTGGTTGCAGGCACATGCCCAGTAGGGGGTGTGCAAGGAGACAGCTGATTGATATTTCTCTCTCATCAATGTTTCTAACTGTCTAATCCTCTCCCTTCCTCTCTGTAAAATATCAATAAAATAAATTTTTTAAAAAAGAATACAACCTGAGCCCTTCTATAGTCAAAGGCCTTCATCCTAAGCAGGACTGACAACACTCCTGACCACACTACATCTTTCCATTTGGTGTTCTCTAAAATCCCAGCATCAACCAGATGTGACATAATGATTTCTACTGAGGCAAAGTGAGAACCAGATCTCTAAACAGATTACAATAGTGTTTCTCTAAAGAGTATCAATAAGTGAAAGTGATGAGGCCTCATGTCAAGGAATCTGTGCGGTAAGCAAATTGATGATCATTTTATCTCCTTGCTCCAAACACATCTTGAGGAAAATATCCATTCCCTTACCCATTAAGAATATTTTATTTGAGAACTGACCTTTGGAGTGACAGTATTGAGAAAGCATTATTTATAAAGATGGATCATTATTATCAGTGTTTCTAAACAGTGGAAGACAGCTTGGGATGAATTGGCTAAACATATTAAGATAGAGTTTCCAGAAAAGAGAAAATACAGGATTCTCAGTTTGGGTTGAAGGGCCCTGGGACCCATGGGTCAAGTCTGCATGTCATAACACTCCCAACTGAATATGTTGACATTTCAAGCAGTTATCTTAAGGTGACAAATGCTCCTTGAAGAGGTATTATAAAGACTATCCCTGCTGTCTGCATAACAGCTAAGGAATACAAAGCTGTCTTTCTCCTACATCATTATTTTCCCAATTCTGGCTTATAGAGGCATGAGTAGGAGAAAGGCAAAAATAAATCTGATTCTGTTTTCTTTTATGTCTTAATGTAAACTGTCTGCCAATGAGGGAATTTGTGAAATATTTTTCAGATCTTCTTGCTTTTGCTCATCATTCTACTCCTCAAATAGTACATGGGAACTCTCAAATATATATTTGCTGAATGATGAAATATCAATTTGATTCCCAAATCCATATTCTCTATTCAAACTGTGGGAAAAAGTACATAACCAATTGAGCACTTTCTATGTCCTAGATATATCCTCCTTAAATGGAATATTCTATGATCTGTATTTTATCTAAGAGCCTGTAGATTTCCCAAATAATTTGATTTTAGAGCTAGAATTTTTAAACATTACAAGGTGTTATCTCATTTGTAGTAGAAGAATGACATGAGCTTGCTGCCCAAATTCAAGGTGATATTCATTCAGAGAAAAGTAGCTAAATGCTGTATCTCATAACTAAGAAAGAATTGATCGCAGAGATTCATTATTCTCTCTCTCTCTCTCTCTCTCTCTCTCTCTCTCTCTCTCTCTCTCTCTCTCTTTGTCATGTGTGCATGTGTGTGTGTGTGTGTGTGAATGAATGAAAATGAGTAGTCTACATGAAATATATAACTAGGATACAAAACATCGGCAGTGTTCTTATGATCCTATCTGAGTTGGAATAGCCTGGCCTATAAAAGCCTGTATCTCATTCATGCAACTCAGATGTTAGTATACTACTAAAAGAGATGGATGCATTATGTTACCTCAGTTTACTATAATCAACTGTTCAGATGAATGAAAAAAGTCCACTTGCTCTGAGTTCATGCTTACCAAATACCCTCTGAATAATATTTGGCTTCCCACTAGACTTACTAATAAGGAAAGAAAACATTAACCCTAAACATGAGTAGCCTATTTGATATTATATTTCTCATTGTAAATTAATTCATTCATGTCATGGCTTTTATACTTTTTGTGGCTCTGTAATATTAGGTTTTAGCTTGGGTAAAAATAGTCCATACTAAAAACTTTCTTATAGAACCAGGTTTCATTTTTCAGATTCATACAAGTTAAAGAAAAAGTATTTTTATAGTCTTGGTAAGTTCCAAAAGCAAAACTAAAATGCATTTCAGATAGATTACAATTTTTCCTGAAACAGAAGAGGGTCCTGATATATACATATACATTCTAGAAATCATTCCTAAAGGAATGAAAAAAGAGTAAAATCTTGGTATAAGGAATACTTATTTGTGAAAAGGTTGAAAATATAATGCTTTCATCAAGTAGTGACTACCAGCATAAAGTATCATTGATATTGCATATATTTTTGAGTTAACAGAACCAACTGATCAGATTTCCAGAATGTCCCCTGTAAAATCTCTTTACTTACCTTATAGAAAAAACACAAAAAAAATTCTTAATTTTTTATTAAGAATTGCCTTTTTGAGTGATCTCCCTTCTTAGAGATACTAAATTTATTCCATGATGGAAGTTAAACATTTTACTTATGACTTTGGAATTCTTTTTAATTTTTAATTTGCAATACAATAAATATCTTGTAATATTCTACCTACTTATATGAAACTAGAGTAAATTTATGACATGTAGTGCAGTTTGGTAGTCCTATAGACCACAAAGAAATGTTTTTTGTTAATTATATGTTCATTATTCATATACTTCTGAGCCTATCTCTATGTGAGAAAAACTTGAAGTTTATTCTAGGAAAAATAAAGTTGCAATATGATATTTTATATTTATGATACCCAGTCAATATATTAATATATTCTGAATTACTTCAAGTTTTGTTAACTTTTTTTTTAGTAAATCTTTATTGTTCAGATTATTACAATTGTTTCTCCTTTTTCCCCCCATTACTCCCCTCCACCTGGTTCCAACCCCACCCTCTGCCCTTACCCTGCCCCACACTGTCCTCATCCATAGATGTACGATTTTTGTCCAGTATTTTCCCACACCCCCCGTTTCCCTTTACCCCTGAGAATTGTCAGTCCATTCCCTTTCTATTCCTGTGATTCTATTATACTCACCAATTTATTCTGTTCATCAGATTTTTTTATTCACTTGATTTTTAGATTCACTTGATAGATATGTATTTGTTGTTCATAATTTTTAACTTTACCTTTTTTCTTCATCTACCTCTTCTTAAAGAATACCTTTGAGCATTTCATATAATACTGCTTTGATGTTGATGAACTCCTTTAATTTTTTTCTTATCTGTGAGACTGTTTATCTGACCTTCAATTCTGAATAATAGCTTTGCTGAGTAGAGTAATTTTGGTTGTAGGTTCTTACTATTCATCATTTTGAATATTTCTTGCCATTTCTGTCTGGCCTGCATAAATTCTTTTGAGAAATTAGCTGACAGTCATATAGGTGCTCCCTTGTAGGTAACTAACTGTTTTTCTCTTGCTGCTTTTAATATTCTCTCTTTGTGTTTTGCTCTTGGCATTTTAATTATGATGTGTCTTGGTGTGGTCCTCTTTGGATTCCTTTTGTTTGAAGTTCTCTGCATTTCCTGGACTTGTAAGTCTATTTCTTTTTCCAGGTGGGGAAAATTCTTGGTCATTATTTCTTCAAATAGGTTTTCAATATCTTCCTCTCTTTCTTCTAGCACCTCCATCATTATGATGTTGGTACACTTGAAGGTGTCCCAGAGGCTTTTTACACTATCTTCAACTTTTTGGATTCTTTTTTCTTTTTGCTTTTCTTGTTGGGTGTTTTTTGCTACTTTGTATGTCAAATCTTTGACTTGATTCTTGTGATTCTCTAGTCTGCTGTTAGATCTCTGTATAATATATATATATTTTTTATTTCAGTCAGTGTATACTTAATTTCTAGTTGGTCCTTTTTTCATATCCTTGATGGTCTTGCTAAATTTATCCATTTTTTCTAAGAAATTCTTGATAAACCTTTTAACTGTGGTTTTGAACTCTATATCCAGTGATTTGCTTCCCTCCATTTCTTTTATTTGTGATCTGTTTCTTTGTCTCCACACTTTGGCTGCTTTCCAGAGTTGGTAGAGTGGCTTTGTGTGCTAGGTGTCCTATAGGGCCCAGTGGCTCAGCCTCCCTAGATATCTGAGGTGGACACTCTAATGCACCCTTTTGTGGGCTGTGTGCACAGTCTTGCTGTAGTTAAGCCTTGATTGTTGTTGGTATCACTGGGAGGAATTGACTTCTAAGCCAATTGGCTGTGAGGATCAGCTGTGTCTACACTGGGAGATCTTTTTTGCTGGAGCCACCCTTATGAGACAAGACTTGCAAAAGCTTCTGTGCTCAGTTTGGATGGGGCCAAGTATCAGGTAGGAGCAGACAGCATTGATTTCCCATCAGACCTGTCCTAATAGTCCCCTGTGTCTCAGTGTCCCAATGGTAATCATTGCAAGCACTTCAAAGAGAAAGCCTCCCTCGAGTTCCACCTGTTGTCAGATAGTCCAGTTTATCTTCAAATGATTCTGGGTTCCCAGAGTCTCTCCCAAACCTGGAGTTCAGTGCAATCAGGAGCTTTTGTCTCCCTCTGCTTGGGAAAGCTAGTTGCATACTTAGTTGTCCAACTTCTCTGCCCAGGTGCCTTGATACCTCTGCCCTCTGCAGTTCTTCTAAATCTCAGTGTGCTTTTCTCTTTCCTGACAGTCCAGTTTCTCCCCAAATGAGTCTGGTTCCCCAGAGTCTCACCCAGAATTGGAGTTCAGTGCAGTCAGGAGCTTTTGTCTCCCTCTCACTTGAGAAAGTCAGCCACACACTCAGTTGCCAGTCCTCTTCACACACGCATCTCAATACCTCTGCCTCCTGCAGCTCCTCTGAGTCTCAGTGTGCTTTTCTTTTTCCTTCTAGTTGTAGAATTTCCACTCAGCCAGCCTTCCTGTGGTTCTGGATGATGTCCTTTTTGTCTTTTAGTTGTAGTTTTGAAATTGTTGTGCAAGGCAGCAGTTTAGGTGTTTACCTATGTCGCCATCTTGGTTTTCTCCATGTGTATTTTTTAAAATGCATCCTTATCTTTAGTCTTTGTCAATAAAATGTTAATGCTTTAATTTTTTAATTTATCTATTCAACAAATTATTTTTTTGAAGATCTAGTAGGTGATAGAAAATATGCCAGATAAAAATACTGAGATAGCCGAGACCAGTTTGGCTCAGTGGATAGAGCATCGGCCTGCGGACTGAAAGGTCCCAGGTTTGATTCCGGTCGGGGGCATGTACCATGCTTGCGGGCACATCTCCAGAGTGGGGCATGCAGGAGGCGACTGATCGATGTTTCTCTCTCATCGATGTTTCTGACTTTCTATTCCTCTCTCTTCCTCTCTGTAAAAAATCAATAAAATAAAAAAAAAAAAACACTGAGGTAAATAAGATATAGCATTCTGCTTCAAAGACCCCTCAGAATTTAGATATATAAGCAAATAAGTAAATTACAACATTATGTCCTAAATAGTACTTGTATTGAATATCTAACTAGACATGTATGTGAACAGATTTATTGTATATTCTGATACAGATCTGAAAAATACTGCCTGATATTTTTTTGTTATTTTTTTGGTTGATCCTTTCATTCTATGTTTTAGTGGAGATAGCATGACCATTACTGTAAAGACATGTGTCTTTCTTTCTGAAGACACATTCAATTGTCAATATATAATAGAATTTGTCACATTAAACTGATATTAAAAATGGAATACTAAGGTCATTACATATGAATATTAAAGTAGATTTAATCCCTATAGATAGAAAATAGGTATAAATCCACATTTCTATGAAACTCCTTCACTTTTGATATGGTTTTCCTATTTTTAGGCAGTGATTGTGCATAGACATGAAGTTCCCAACAAAATAAGCAAAACAGAGCAAATTATTTCAACTCATATAACTCTAGTTCCTGGCAAAGTATTGCCCAGATGAAAAATCAATATTGAGAAATGGACTCCACAAAACAAATTAACTGCACTAGTGACTTGGACTTGTTCTACAAACTTTTGTTCTGGTTTCGTTTAACCCTTATTGTGATAGGAATTCAATCAAATAATATATTACATATTTAACTAACTCTTTCATTAGCAAACTTCAAAGAATGTTTAACCATAGTGTAACATGCCTCAGTAGAAGACATATGCTTTTATCTCAGAATATTTTTTGTTGTCATTTTGTTTCTTTATAGTGTCAACATTTCTGAGACAAACTTTCTGGAATGTTTTGAAATTGCAAAGCACAGTATTACATTCAAGGATCTGAGGATGCATGATGTCCATTTATTGTTAGATTAAAAGAAAGTGTTTTAAAAGGAATCCTCTTGGGTGATTTTCTTTAGAGTCTATCCTCTATTATAAAAATCTAGAGGCCTGGTGCACGAAATTCATGCATGGGGCAGGGGGTGTCCCTCAGCCCAACCTGCACCTTCTCTAATCTGGGATTCTTTGGGAGATGTACGACCGCCTGTTTAGGCCAAGATATCGGACCAAACATGCAGTTGGACATTTCTTTCACAATCTGGGACTGCTGGCTCCCAACTGCTTATCCGCCTGCCTAATTGCCCCTAATCACTTCTGCCTGCCAGCCTGATCACTGCCTAACCACTCCCCTACCAGTCTGATCTATGCCTAACTGTTCCCCTGCCGGCCCGATTGTCCCAACTGCTCTCCCATGACAATCCAGTCACCCCCAAATGCCCTTTCCTGCATATTCCCTCTTTATTAAATAGGGTTTTTTATTTAACATATTGAACAGTTTATCGGCCATGGTCTTAACAAATCAGTAAAAATGTAAATCCAAACTAAAAGTGTCATAAAATAAATTCCTTAAACAGGAATTTCATGAGACCTTGGAATGGTTATATCATGTGGTTGTTTCTTTCTTTCTTCCTTCTCTTCTTTTTTCTTAATGTTTCAACTTTTGTCCTTACTTTTCTCCTTTTATTCCTTTTCTGTCCTCTCTTTCTCTTAACTTTTCCATTGGTAGAATCCTCTGTACTTGAATCTGTCTTGCTTCCAGAAGATGGAGAGAAACACACCATCATCTGAAGAAAAAGATGATCTATATTGGAATTGGTGGTGTTTCTGGTTTTGCTCTTTTCCCAGTTTGTCATTTCTGCCAACCCCAGCATCTTCAGGACTTGCGTGTGAGCACTTATTATTCATGTCTACAAAACCTCCTGGCCTTGGTGAAAACTGTAGGGGAAAAGGCCTGGGTGGGCTCAAGTCCTGTCCAAGGTGGTGAGGAACCAGGCTGGGGAGTCCCTGCCATTGCCCTTGCAGAGCCAACCTCTGGACCTTGGGGTATTCTCCAGTAATGTAACTGCAATGTCCCCATTTGCCTTCAGAAATTAGTTGTAAGTTACTTCCGATGTGAAACCCTACCACAGACATTTGCTTTGCAGTTTCTAAAGATTTTAAACAAAACTCATTTACCTTCCTAACCTGGTCAGAAGTTTCTACCCAATAGGAGAGGTTTACTGGGCAGCATTGCCCAGATTACCACTACCCCCATCTCCAATTACTTTATTGGGGCAAGGGAAGTTATAGGTGTGTGTGGGGGATCACTCCATGGGGGCACAGGCCATTTGGAGGCTGACACTCCAGGCTGCTGCTGGTAAGGGATTAGCTCTGGGGGGTGCGGCTGCCTCACAGGCCCACAGCCCTGGCTGTGGCTGGAAGCTGAACACGCCAAGAGGGGCACCGGCACCTCCCAGTGACAGGGCTTGGCCTGGGCCAAGGCTAGGAGAGAATCGTGTGAAGGCAGTGGGGTGTGAGGGTGCGGCTGCCTCCCAGTCCGACTGACAGGGCAGGGGCTGGAAGCAGATCATGGGGGTGGGGAGGAGGCATGAGAGCCTCTTAGGCTGATGGCCCAGGCTACAACTGGAAACAGATCACACCAAGTGTGCATAGTCAAGGCTAGTAGTGGATCACGCTGGGTGGCACCGCTGCCTCCCAGGCCTACAGCCTGGGCTCATGCTCCTGGCTCTCATTGACAGCCCTCCTTGAGACTGGGGGTCTCCAGCAGGCCTGAGAGGACTGAGTGCCACCATCTTGTGTCTATGGGTGCTGCCATTTTGTCACAGAGTGATGGTTAATTTGCATATTACTCTTTTATTAGATAGGATGAACATATTAGAGTAATAGTGTTATTCAACCAGGAAACTCTTCTAATATAGCTATAACATACAGTGTTTTGCTCAGTTATGTTATTAGTGAATATTTAATGAAGATTTGCTGAAATTAATTTTCTTGAATTGATCAATAAGTAAAATTGTCCTAAATGGCAAATTTTATCTGCCTTCTTGCCCTAATATTTAAATTATATTTTTGAAGATTCTTCAAAATATTGATAAAAGAATATGTGGTTGAAAATTTTGTAAAGTTCAAATTTTATTTTAATGTCAAGTTTTGTCCATTTGAGATACTATAAATAGGAAGAATCAATTATTTGTATCACATTATTGAACTTAAAATACTTTACCAAATTATGAGGTACACTATGACATAGGTACAGAATCTGGCACTCCCTTTCTCAACTTTTCCTACCCTTCCTTCTTCAACTCTTCCCAGATCTCAGTGACAATGCCTTCTAGATGCAATATAAGAAATCATTACCTTGTCAATTGTGAGGCAGGTTAAGAGAGAGAGAGAGAGATAGAAGGTTAAGAGAGTAGAGATAGAGATAGAGACAGACAGAGACACACAGAGAGAAAAATACAGAGGGAGAGGAAAACAGAGAAGAAAGAAAAAGTTTTCTTCCTCTCAAATATGTTCAGGAATTCTCAACTAAAACTAATGCAAAATGAGCAGTGGTTCATGTTTCATCTGTGAGTCATGCAGAAGGACAGTACAGAGTACTAACTTCTACTATTTCAATGCAGCTGCAGAAAGTCTTATCTGCAAATGGTGGTGAGTGATCCAGAGAATAGGCATATGTTAGGAGGTAACCACATAGATTTATATATAGTTCTGTATGTGAAGCTACAGGTTTTTTTTACATATGAAAATATACTTATAATTAAAAAGTATTTTAAGAGAAAAATTGACATGTATACATATAGAATACAGGTTTTTCATGAGACACAGATCTCAGAAATATTGAAAAAATTATTTGTATTTTAAAATTAATAAAATGTATTAAACCATGCATATTAAATTTCAGAAGTTAAGATTGTTCTTTTGAGTGATATTTTAATTAATAAAGATTTAATTTAAAAAAAGATTCTCTTTGTCTTTAAGCTTTGGCATTTTAATTATGATGTGTCTTGGTATTGGGTCTCTTTGGATTCATCTTATTTGGGAATCTGTGATTCTTGAAATTATCAGTTTACTTCTTCTACCAGAAAGGGGAAGTTTTCTGTCATTGTTTCTTCAATAGGTTTTCAGTGTCTTGCTCTCTCTCTTCTCCTTTGGGCATCCATTGATGCAAATGTTGGTACAATTAATGTTGCCCAGAGGCTCCTTCCACAATCTTCATATTTTTTTTATTCTTTTTATTTTGCTCTTCTGATTGAGTGTTTTTTGCTTCTCATATTCCAAATCCCTGATTTGATTCACAGCATCCTCTACTCTACTATTGATTCCCAGTCTTATGTGCTTTGTTCTTTAATTTTTGGGTTGGAGGATTTCCATTCAGCCCAATTTCAGGCAGTTCCAATTGATAGTTGTTCTGTATTTTAGTTGTAATTTTGATGTGGTTGTGGCAAATACCTGCATTGCTCTATGCCACTATCTTGGTTCTCCTCCTGAAACTTCTTTTATTGTTAAGCTGGTTCAAGTGAACTGACATTTGTAAAAAAAAAACATCCTATATAATAAAAAGCTAATATACAAGTTGTCCCCTCTATTGGGGTTCTGCCTGGAGCAGGACCAGTTGGCCAACCACCTGCAGACCCTTCCCCTGGCTGGCCCGCCCCTGCTTGGCCTCCCCACCCTAATTGGGGTAGGGGAAGCTGGGAATGAAAAAGGACCAACTAGAGATGAAAAAGGACCAACTAGAAATTAAACATACACTGACTGAAATAAAAAAAATATTATACAGAGACCTAACAGCAGACTAGAGAAAGGCAAGAATCAAGTCAAAAATTTGAAATATAAAGAGTCAGAAAACACTCAACTGGAAAAGCAAGAAGAGAAAATAAACCAAAAATGTGAAGATAATATAAGGAGCCTCTGGGACAGCCTCAAGTGTAACAACATCAGAATTGTGGGGGTGCCAGAAGAAGAGAGAAAGCAAGATACTGAAAAACTACTTAAAGAAATAATGACTGAAAACTTCCCACATCTGGTAAAAGAAATAGACTTACAAGTCCAGGAAGCACACAGAACCCCATAAAAAAGGAATCCAAAGAGGACTACACTAAAACACATCATAATTAAAATACCAAGAGCAAAAGACAAAGAGAGAATATTAAAAGCAGCAAGAGGAAAACAATTCATTACCTACAAGGGAGCACACATACGACTGCCAGCTGATTTATCAACAGAAACGATGCAGGCCAGAGGGGAATGGCAAAAAAATATTCAACGTGATGAATAGCAAAAAGAGAATCTTAAATGCAGCAAGAGAAAAATAGTTATCTACAAGGGAGCATTTAGTTACCTCTGACTGTCAGCTGATTTCTCAATAGAAACTTTTCAGGCCAGAAGGGAGTGGCAAGAAGTCTTCAAAGTGATAAACAGTAGGGCCTACAACCAAGATTACTCTACTCAATCATTTAGAATTGAAGGTCAGATAGTTTCATAGACAAGAAAAAGGAGCTCATCACCACCAAACCAGTGTAACATGTAATGTTCTTGTAGAAAGAGGAGGAGGAGAGGAAGGAGAAATAGGAGGAGGAGGAGGAGGAGGAAGAGGAGGTAGTGGTGGAGGAGTAGAAGAAGGTGGAGGAGGAGAAGGGGGAGAATTAAAAATCTGAACAATAAAATGGCCATGAATACATAGCTATCATCAATTGAATATAAAAATAAATGAACAAAGAATCTAATGAACAAAATTAACTAATGAATAAAATAGAATTAGTGGCATGGAAACATAGAACAGACTGATGAATCTCAGAGGGAAGAGGGGTGGTAAGATTAACTAAAGATCTTATATGCATATATGCATTACCTATGGACACAATAAAGTGATGAAGGCCTCTGGTGGTGCAGAAACCAGGTAGAGGGGGGTAATGAAGTAAAGGGGGGACATCTGTAATACTCTTAACAATAAAGATTTTTTTAAAAGTATAAAACAGAAGAAAATCAGAGGAATGTATTGGCCTATGTGACAAAATTACAGAATACCAATAATCTAGATCCCAGGTAATGGTGAAGGAGTTACAGTTTCATTTCTAACTTTCCATTACATCACCTCTAAGTTCCAGGAAATGTCTTCCCCTTTAAATTCTCTCATGCTAATTCTCATACAGAGGTAAGAACTTCCACCTCTCTTGAGGACCAGGCCTGGAGGAGTGGAAGCAATTCACAAGTTGGTAACTAGAATTCAGTTGTTACAGGCATTTACAGGTTGCTTATTTTGAGAGTGGTGTAAGTGTTTTTTACAATTTGTTACTATAAATTGTAACAGAGTTTGGGCAGGATCAGATAGAACACACAGTTAACTCCAAACACCTTATTATTTTCAAATAATGAGACAATATACCAAGGAGTTATCAGAGTTCAAAAACAAACACTGCAGATAGCAACAGTGGTAGTATTTACCCTTTAACCTACCAGGTAACTATGCTAGAAGATGTTGCTATAGGAGGAGAGTTTTGCTGAGTTGTGGTCTTTAGTAGAAGAATACAGGCAACTACCTATGACCTGGCTGGGAGGAAACCAGGGAATTATTACTTTTATCTCCCTTTTCCTTTGCTCTCCAATCTTCAACCTGTGTTTCAGGTAACTTCAACCCAAATAGAAACTGGAGGTAAAGAAAGACCACTGGTGTAATTTGAGAACACAGAAACAGGATGGGACGAATAAGGGTGCACAGGGGATTCAGGAAAAATAAACAAAGAACAAAAGCCCTGCTTTAATTAACATTCTCCTTGTGTGCTATGGCAAAAGAGGCCTACATGTCTTGCTTAGATAGCAGGGGAAATGTTTTTCAATTTTAGTAGGTACTTACTTAGTTAGACCACCTGTCTCCCCCTAATAGCTACAGTACTGAAAACATTTTAAAAATATAGTTAAGGTTAAAAATAGAATTTCCATTGGTTTTTTGTTCTTAGGTAAATTATGAAGTATTTCTCTGGCATATGATTAGGTGTCTGTGTTTTCCTAACTCAGAAATTTATAGGACATAACAAATGCTTTCCTATTTATATAGCTTTCCAGTTGGGTTACTATCTAAGGATGAAATGTATTCAAGAGAGTAAAAATAAATTTTAATTGAATTTCATCCATTTTAAAGAATTTATAATTTTTTTTCTCATTCAAAAGCAGTCAAAGAAGCAGACAAAAGCTTTTTCTTGTTTCAAAATACTATTTTAGCACACCACTTGGGACATTCTTTGTTCCTGGGTTTTATGCTTTTATATATAAAGTGACTGTGATAAAATGAAAGCTGTGAAACCCCAAGAGCCAGCCTGAATATAGTAACAAAACTGACATGAACATACAAATATATAAACATAATTTATTTACCAACCATGGGCTTGTCACTTACCCTTGGGATGCTGTCATTTAAAAAATATTTTTCCCTCTCCTTTTTGTTTTTGGAGCTATTCACATAACTGAAAAATATATTTGTAAAAATAAAAATGCTACCATATCCCTGGGATCCAGATTCCCTGCCATGGTCAGTTCTCAGAAAACAGAAACCTTCCTAGACTCAGAAGATGACAAGGGGAAGTTAGGGAATGTAGTAATAACAAATGCAAGATTGAATTTTTATATAAAATATATCTATTGCCATGGTTTCTAGTTTTGTCATTTACTGAGCTCCTACTCTATGCTGTTCAGGCTGTTTAAAAAATTTATAATATCTAATCTTAATAGAACTGTGACATTTTTAAAAAAAATGGGGACTAACTATATAAAATACTATCCATTGTCATGAACAAATAAATTATAAGGGGAAAAAAGATGAAGAGAGAACCTATAGGTTAAAAGAGTCATAAGGGACATATTAACCAATAGTAATGATTGGACCTTATTAGAAGAATGTATTTATGAAGTAATTGAGGAAAATTCAGTACTAGATATTAGATGACATAAAATATTAT
This sequence comes from Lasiurus borealis, assembly GCA_004026805.1. Lineage (NCBI taxonomy): Eukaryota > Metazoa > Chordata > Mammalia > Chiroptera > Vespertilionidae > Lasiurus > Lasiurus borealis. The sequence goes on along the minus strand of PVJN01007366.1, from coordinate 18,319 downwards.
TGGTATTCTTATTTTTTTTTAATTTTAGGTATGATATGAGTAGTTTTAAGTAATCCTATCTAATAAAAGAGTAATATGCAAATTGACTACCTCTGTGACACCCACAAGCCACACCCACCAGCAAATCAGAGCAAGTATGCAAATTAACCCAACCAAGATGGCTATAGCCACAGACAGAGCAGGAGGGAGGCTTGGGTGGCCCCTGGTGATGGAGGAAGCTAAGCTTTCTGCACACCCTGGCTGGCCCAGGCCTCCTCTTAAGCAACCAAGTTTCAATGGCTACCATCACTGAAGGAGGCTTGGGTTGCCCCTGGTGATAGAGGAAGCCAAGTTTTCCACAAAACCTGGTGGGCCCAGGCCTTCACTTAAGGCAACAAAGTTTCAAAGGCTGCTTCCATGAAGCAAACAGAAGGCTTGGTTCCATTCCAGGCTACAAAGTTTCAATTATAGATGATAAATACACCCCAGATATCAAGGCCCCTACTTGGGTCACCAGGGGTTTGGCTGGCCTGCAAACCATCACAGGCCCCTAGCCCAGGCCATCCCAAACCCCAAGGGAACCACCACCCTGATCCAGGACAACCTTCAGGGAAAACCACCTGGCCCCCACCCATGCACCAGGCCTCTTTCCTGTCTAATAAAAGAGTAATATGCAGATTGACCATCACTCCAACACACAAGATGACTGCCCCCATGTGGACACAAGATGGCCACCACAAGATGGCCAGCAAAGGAGGGCAATTGGCAGGGACCAGACCTGCAAGGGAGGGCAGTTGTAGGTGATCAGGCCAGCAGGGGATTGCATTTAGAGGTGACCATGCCCACATGGGAGGACAGTTAGGGGCAAACAGGCTGGCGGGAGAGCAGTTAGGCATCAATCAGGCTGGCAGGGGAAAGTGGTTAAGGGGTGATCAAGCTGGCAAGCAGAAGCAGTTGGAAGCCAGCAGTCCTGGATTGTGAGAGGGATGTCTGACCGTTAGGCCTGAAATTACCTGGAACGGGCCTAAATAGGCTATCAGACAACCCTCAAGAGGTCCCAGATTGGAGAAGGAGCAGGATGGGCTGAAAGACACCCCCTTACCCTCATGCACAAATTTCGTGCACCGGGCCTCTATTATTTTATAAAGACCTATTGAACTATTTATACATGAAAATATATAATGTTAGAATTTGCTTCAAAATAATCTCAGATTGGTGATTACCCAACATGATGAGACTGATCATGAGTTGGAAAGTATTGAAGTTGACTCTTGAGTACATGGGGTTTCATTATAGTATTCTTATTTTGTTGATATTTAAATTTTTCTATAACATAAAATAACAGTAAAAATAAAGACTCATAAAAAAAGAAATTGAGCCTTAATAATTTAGGTGACTTGCCAAAGGGTAAAGCTGGCATTTCACAGTAAATCTAGTATTTAATGAGAATATGCTAATCTCTGTGATTGTTGAGTTTATTGCTTTCGATTCTCTAAATCTATGGTTTGCACATTATACATTGACATATAGAAACAGCATTGGAAATATTTACTCATTAGAAAAATATTTAAAATTAAAAAGGGAAAAAAAAGTTCTTTGACATGTCACACTTAAAAATACATTATAACCAGTAAGAAATAAAATTCTCCTTGTCTTTATAGCCAAATCTATGTCCCCTTTATATATATAATATATTGTATATATATATATATATATAATATGTATATATGTATATACATATATTGTAATTATATGTATATACACATATATATGTGTGTATATATATAAATATATGTATTTACATATATATGTATATATCTATATATATATAAATTTTGTTAGAGCACTACAAGCTATCTTCTAAAAGCATTTCCTTGCCTTTTTATACTCCCCTTAATCCAACCTCTGACCCAGTACATGCAGGGGTTGTCAAAAGTAGGTTTACAGTTGTGAGTAGGGAAACATGAAGTTTATTCTTATGTTATTTATTTATTAATTATTGTTATTATTGTAATTGTTGTTATAATAATAATTATTTATTTATTATTATTATTAACCTATTGTCCAGAAGGTTACTCAGAAGGATGTCCAGAAGGTGTTTGGCTGTCTGATCTATTTAGCATATTATGCTTTGATTATTATAGATAATTGTATCTTAACTACTTAATGTAGGTATACATTTAGCTACTATAGATTATGTGTATTTATTTATATTTTGTTTTCCATTATGTTGTGCTAAATCATAGAATTGAGAATTCATATGAAGATAACAAAATGATATCTTAGTTTGTATTTCAGATAGATCAGTTATGTAAAAATGCCTAGCAATGTTATTATCCTATATAATAAAAGTCTAATATGCTAGGTGTCTGGTTGTCTATTCAACCAATCAAAGTGTAATATGCTAATGATATGTTAAGGCTGCTTACTTTGATGTGTACTGACCACCAGGGGACAGACTCTCCAATTGGTAGGTGAGTCAATTGGGACTGAGTGAGAAGGGCTAGATATGCCCTGGAGCCCTCCTGTGGTCCCTCTCTGGCCCCAGTCATGCACCCTATCACAATCCAGGACCCTCAGGGAATATCAGAGAGCTGGTTTCTGCCTGGTCCCACAGGCCTGGCAGAGGGATCCCACTGGAGCATGAATTTGTGCACTGGGGCCTTTAGTTAATTACAAAAGGTAAATAGAATGGAATTAAAGAAAATGAACATGGACAGAATATCATAGCTTTTGTAATCTGCAGTAAACAAGGATACCAGCAGCATTAAAATGAGCTAGTTATTAAAAATGCTTTTATTGAAAAATCTATTTAGTTTTGTCCTTCTTTACTAACTGAAGGACTTACTCTGAAAACTTTTACAAAATCCATTCTATACTAGTGTTATTGCTACACATGCTGATACTACCTACTAAATAAGTGGTTCATTCTGTGGTTCTAAGACATGTTATTTAAAATAAGAGGAATATTCTTTTATCCATTTCTGTTTTCTTATTGAAATCAAATGTTTCAATAATTCCATGTGCTACTTTCTCTCTGGATATTTAATATTGTATTAAATCTCAAACACTTATCTTTCACGTACATAAAATTAAGCTAATTTTTACTTCAATATTCTGAAAAGCACTCAAAGGTGGTCCCTCCCTGCTGCTTTGTATGATTAATTTTATGAGAACAAAAATCAGTGATTCTGCAGGGTAAATTAGTGAAAATATTTTGTGCTTTTAATCATGAGAAATAATCCAAACTCTACCTTTTTATGATGTGAAAAATAAAGGCTTTTAGATTTAATTGGTGCATTGATGCTGAGGATAGGGAATGGGGTAGGGAAAATAGCAGTCCACAGTGCTTTTCAATGTACATGAATAGGAAGTAATAAAGCTAATTCATCTCTAAAATAGCAAATTGCTTTTTAGCAAATGGTCCACAAGGGTGCAATAAACAGAACAACTTTAAAGAATCTTTGACATGGTAAATAATTAAGAGATTGGTCAAGGGCTTGATATAAAGTTTTGCTCTCTAATCTACAAATTACTAAGACCCAGGAGTATATCCTTGGATATGGGAACCAGTTACTCTACATTATACTGCTGAAATAAAGTGCCATCTCCAACACATAGAATTAATAGTTAAATATTAACAGCAAATCTGAATTGTAACAAAGAAATAGAAAAATTTTGTCTTGAGAAAATTCATGTTCTCTATAATCTGTGTCCTAAAACCTGAATTGTGTGCAACAGACAGTGTAACACAGTCCTGGTTGTGTGTGTGTAAAGACAGCTAATGCAATTATTTGAGCAACATTAAATTAAAGCAACAAAATTAATGAAAACCATATATGTTCACATATTTAAAATAAATCAAACCATAGAAAAGGAAAGGTATACCATGGAAAGTCTTTTCCATAACCCTGACACCCTATGTCCTATTACTCCTCCAGGAGTAAACCAGTAGCAGTTCTTTTTCTTTTCTTTTAAGGCTGTTTTAAATAATATTCTAGACATATGCAATATTCTGACCATATATGTACATCAACAAAGCTAAGCACAATGTTTTGAAACTTTTCTTTAATAAAACCAGATATGTTGGTTATTATTATTATCATTATCATTTAAATATATTTTTATTGATTTCAGAGAGAAATGGAGAAAGAGAGATATATAAAAACATCAATGTTGACAGAGAATCATTGATCATCTGCCTCCTACACACCTGCTACTGAGGATTGAGCCTGCAAGCTGAGCATGTGCCCTGACTAGGAATCAAACTATGAACTCCTGGTTCAACCACTGAGTAATACTGGCTAAGCTGATTTTTATTTTATTGGTGCATAGCTATATTTTTATTTTTAATGAATTATCTGAATATAATGTAATTTATTTAAAGATTTGCCTAATATGAACATTTACATTACTTATGTTTTCAGTTTTGAATGAATAAAAAACATAAATTATGACATCTTGTCAATCTCCCACAGTGTGCATGTATGAGTTTGTCAATTCATTTCAATTAAATTAAAGCCCATTTGAAAATGTCTATTAAAACATTTTATTCAGAATTAATCTTAATATTAAAGTTAGATATTTATATATCAACTCTTGTCGTATTGAAACTTAATCAAAATAAGTCAATTCTTTAACATTTATGTGTCTGAAATTATATATACAAAGTGCTAGAAAATATTTTTGGAAATTCATTCTATATTTTCATAGCACCTATCTGAGTAATTGTGTCACCAAAAATATTTACATAAACTTCATGTTGTTATAATGATTACATTTATTAAAACTGCATACAAATCATAGATTGTTAATGGATTTTTTATAATCTTAGAGAGTAATATTAAAAGGAAATATTTTTTAATTTTTTTAATAACACAACCCAAAGAATGAGACATGGATGGTGTTATGCAAGACCCTCAAAACTCCTAATTTTATATGTGAAAGCATATAACATATTTAACATAGATAATGGACGACTGGGTGCTAGAAATAAGATGTCTTGACTACCTAGTCGTGATTTTGTCTATTCAATTGTTCTGGCAAAAGTCATATTGATGGACAAAATATTGTGATTGTAAATACACATTCTCTAATAAGAATAAAGGCCTGTCTTATCCTTGTTAATTTTAGATTAATCCCTCAATAATGACTCATAATAAATTTTTTAAATTTTTAAATTAAATATGATAGATTTCATATTTAATTCAAAAATAAGTTATTCTTTTAGCAAATATTAATGTGCAAATTAACCTTTTAAAGATAGTTTTAATTTTTTTAAATTTTCAAAATACAGTTTTGGAGCTGAAAAGGAATTTAGAGTTCTACTTATTATCTTTATTTTGTGAACAAAAACTGAGGTTCTGAAATGTGAAATGTTTGACTAAAGACAAATACGTTAATGAAGAAGAGAATAATATTCTAAAATCTTGAACATTCTAAATATAGTCTAGCAGTCAACTTATATATTTTTTATTTTCCTTCTGAAAATGAACTTGCCTTTTTCATTTTGTTACTTTGTGATATGTATCTAGCTTCAGTTTTAACTTTTAATCTTTAACATAATATATATGAGTGCAATATATATATATATATATATATATATATATATATATATAACATTTATATATGTGTGCATATAAGTGTAATAAAATATGCATGCATAATTTCAAAGATTGTCTAACAAACCGGACAAATTATTGTTTGACTCATCAGAATTATTGTTTATTTATAACTACTGAAAGATTCTTTTGTTTTTACTGTAATCAGGATTTATTTAAAGTTCTATATGTCTTCTTAAAATTAATGGGTTATAAATACTTCATAACTACTTAATTTATTTTTCAAATATTATTACAATCACTGAAAGACTCTAATATTAATTAAAAGTAACTATATATTATCAAATTTGCATTTAAAATCACCATATCTGGTATAATTTTAGCCAATTTTAAAACATTTTATGGACAGTGGTTAAAGAGAAAAATTTGAGCCAAAACTGATAGTGGATAAGTTCAGATAGGTCTCTTAAAAACCAAAATTAGTTTATAGATTTACTAACTGACAAAAGAAATTTCAATTATTTTTTCTCTTTTAAATAAATTAAAATTTATGAATTCTCCCTTTTGTGGTTTATGTTCTTTTAAAAATAATAAATGTCTATTTCTGATCATGTGTTCTCAAACAGATTGCCAAGTAAAATCACATATCTTTGTATTGTTGTTGATTTAACTCAGCAATCAATTAAATTGAAACAGTTTAAGGGACAAGATATTACAGCTCCTACATAGGCTAAGTGGGCTCTACCTTTATTTGCAATTGCTGATCTACTTATTGAGTTAAAGACTCCAACTTTGTAGATTTTTTCCCTCTTAGACTTTGTTTTAATTTTGTTAAATTCATTAGGGTGATATTGGTTAACAAGTTATAGACCAACTATCTTTCTCTGTACCCTTGTGTGTGCAAACAAATTAAAGTAAAATAAAATAAACCAATCCTAGGCTTTCATTTTTTTAAAAAAAAAATTAAACATGAGCCTAAGTACTGACAAGAAATAAACATATTCATTTCAAAAATTTTACCAAGATCAGACATCCAAATGACCAATTCACTTAATCTGTCAAACACAGCTTTCAAAATTAATAAGCATGCTAAGATGGCTGTGCTAGTTGGATAGATTGCAAACCTCTACTTGTCCTGGTCTCTTAAAAAGCAATGATAGCCGAAACCAGTTTGGCTCAGTGGATAGAGCATTGGCCTGCGCCTGTGAGGTCCCAGGTTTGATTCTGGTCAGGGGCATGTATCTTGGTTGTGGGCACATTGCCAGTGGGGGGTGTGTAAGGGGTGGCTGATCAATGCCTTTCTCTCATCAATGTTTCTAACTCTCTGTCTCTCTCCCTTCCTCTGTGTGAAAATCAATAGAATACATTTTAAAAAAGAATAGAAAAACTCAATGATAATCATTTGATATCCACAACTAACCCCTGCACATCCTATATAATAAAGAGGTAATATGCAAATTGGCCCTCACAGCCTTGTGCAAGATGAACACCCCAAGGGATCAAATATGGCCGCCACAAGATGGCTAGCAGGGAAGGCAGTTAGGGGGACCAGGCCAGCAGGGGAGGGCAGTTAGAGGCAATTGGGATGGGAGGGGAGCAGTTAGACATTGATCAGGCTGGCAGAGGAGTGGTTACAGGGTGATCAGACTTGCAAGCAGGAGAGCAGTTGGGAGTCAGCAATCCTGGATTGTGAGAGGGATGTCCGACTGCTGGTTCAGTCCCACAGGGATTGGACCTGAACTGGCAGTTGGACATGCCCTGAGAGGTCCCAGACTGGAGAGGGTGCAGGTTAGACTGAGGGATACCCCCACCTTGAGTGCACGAATTTTGTGCACCGAGCCTCTAGTGTTACATAATGATAAAGTAAAACCACTATGCAGAGAAGACATTACAGTCTAGTCAACCAATGTCAATGAAAAGTTGTGACAAAAAGTTAAAGTATCTAAACTAAAAAGCAGATATTAACTATGAGTGTAATTTGTATAAAATCAGCCCTAAGTAGGTCTAATCTCACCACAATAAAATATTCACAAAAATGTCATGCAGGGAACAAAAAGAATTGAAATTTATTTAACTCTTTATGGAAGTATTTTAGGAAATCATCTGAAGGTGAATATTTGCATAATGTCCTGCCTATAGATCCTAAAAAGAATTGTTCTTGATCTCTCTAATATCATTGTAAATGACTGCCACACAGCCTACAGCAGCTCCCCAAGAAAATCTTTTTTCCTTCTCTAAAGCTTTAAAAATATTTTTACACCCTGGCAGGCTTGGTTCAATGGATAGAGTGTTGGCCTGAGGATCAAAGAGTCCCAGGTTTGATTCGAGTCAAGGACACATGTGGTCTTGATCCCTAGTAGGGGGCTTGCAGGAGGCAACTGATCAATGATTCTCATCATTGATGTTTCTCTCTCCTTCTTTCTTCCTTTCTGAAGTCAATCAACCAACAAATAAATAAAAATAAGAATATTTTTGCAAAATTTAGTACAGGAGGCTTTCTACTCCTCACCCACCAAAAAAGTAAATTGGCCAGGGAGCTATTTGCTTAAATAATAAATACTTGAAAATAAGACTCCACAAATGTCACAAATTATTTTGATTTATGATAAAGAAAGTACAAAAAGGAGTGATATGTAACACTTGTCCTTGGTCTGCAGAGCAATTAGTTGTTTAGAGCAAAGAGTAAATTTGAGTGTAGCATGGTAAGTTAATACATTTTCAAGAAATGAATGGTAGGGATTTTATTGGAGATGCACCCAGGTTTAAATTCTAGTTCTGCTATTTAGTAACTGTGTATCCTACTGAAAGTTTGCTGTTGTCTCTGTGTCTTCTTTTTTCTATGTAAAAATAAATAATGGGGATAATAAATAATTACTGATAAGGATTGTGAGGGTGAAATAACAAAATGTGTGTGTTTCACAAGTGAAGCTAATGTAGATAATACACTCAGGAGGACAGGGTGTAGCAATATAAAAACTTATTATTAATAGATAAAAAGAGATTTTTTAAATGAATCAAATAAAATGTTTTATCATTAGAGGCATCATGAATACCTAAAAACTGACAGAGCTGTGTTTGGAGCCCATAACTTACGTGAAAGAGAGGAAGAGGAAACTGTATCAGAACAGATAAAAGGAATTTTCTATTCTGAAAGAGGACATTTTTGCTGACACAAGAAGCTGCTTGATGATTTCAGAGGAGCACACACTAAGTTTAGGAAGCAAGGGTAGACAAGGCCATTGAAAATACCTCTGTAGTGCTCTCCTGGTATTTGGAGAGATGTGAGCTGTTTTCCTTGAGTTAGATGTATCTTTATTTTTTGTTCTGAAAAATGTGATTGGTGAGATATTTTTAAGAAGCTGCCTAATATATTGAAATTTGATTATTGACTATAATCAGCTCAATGGATATTTTAAATTTATTTGGGATACAATAGAATTTGAGGTCATTTATTATAATTATTGTCCTCATGTAAGCTATCTCTCAAATGTGTTCTTTGACATCTTTAGATTCTTGAATATTTTCAAGTATAAAATGTCACTCAGGTGTGAACTTTAATCCATTTCTAATATAATGGTCATCTTTTTCTAATCTGTGCATGTTTCATAAGTAAAGCTAATGTAGATAATTTTTATGGCTGAGATACGAAGGCCTGGGAGAGTCTTTTATTTTACCCTACCTCTGCTCATCCCTTCAATGGCCAGATTTTCTGGAAGGATGCAGGGAAGAGGTAGAAGGAAAAAATGCTAACTGTCTTTTAATTGATTTGTGCTGATATAACCTCTAACTATTGATGCATTTGAGGCAAGCACAAAATTCCTGGATATCTGATAGGATCACATGAGCTTTCTTCAGAGGAGTTTATGGGAGCTTTCTCAATGTATGGTTCCCTGGTTTGGAGGTCAGTTTTGCCTTGACTACCGGTACTTCGGATTTGGAAATGTACTAAAAGGCATCTTGCTGCTGGATCCCTCACCCATGTTTAGTCTTATTGGACAGTAGCTCATGAGTGGTTCCTTTTCTGATGCTTACCTGCCTTGCCTATGGGTGGAAGCATAGGAAGCCTCATTATAAACACTTATCTCTGCTCAGTCACTTCTATTTCTCTGAAAATACTAGTTAAATTTATAGAGATGATAAACAAACCAGTTAAAATTATGGATGCAAGGAAAATGAGATGCCACTTTTTCTAAATGTAGACATGACTAAAAATTATGAATTATTATTTTAGAGAGATCACCCTTACATTATTTGAGCATACGTTTCTCACAAATCATGTTCTCCTACTGATTGCTCTTTCAGTCAATTCCACTGATATATTAATATTTTACTCTATAGTCTCGATAGGAGAATGTTGAGATGAGGGTGGGATAATAGGACCATTTGAGTCACTTCTTAATAGATCTTAGGAAAATGTCTGTCCCAAAAGAGTACATTTCTTAAATAATGGATGCCTCCTTTTTCTTTTGAAATTAGAAAAACATTGTTATTAAACTTCTAAACTTTTGGAATTTAGCCCAAGTAAAAAAAAATAGGAAAAATCATTCTCATTCAACATGTCAGTAAAGTACCAGTTATAAATTACATATTTCTTAAGTTTCCTGACAAAACAATAATTGAAATACTTTCATTAATTCAAGCTTTTGGGCTATGTTCTTTAGTTACTATTTTCTTTGATTCTGTGGTCAAAAACAAACAAACAACAAAACACTTAAAAGGTTATTACTATCTGGGACACTTACTCTCTTAATAGAAATAGATTATTTTCTTTTCATTACTAGGTCTATGCTTTTCTGGCATAGTCTTAACATATTTATTATTCAATCTGTATTTAGTAAGGCAAATTTCAGAAGCAGTTAATAGTTTTAAGAAGTTGACTTTTTGTTTGTTTTAGCATTCAATTTGTACTTGTGATTATGTGCTGAGCCCATCGGATTTTTTCCAATAATGCTGTCACAAGCAAATGCTGCTATCTCAATTATCTTAACAGTAAATTGTCTACAAATTAACTGGTCACAGCTTTTACTTGTTTGAGATTTTATAAGCAGCTCTACTTCTAAAGTATAAGGTTAGGTCATTATTCAGATGCAATTCCATTTTATTGACAAAGCAGTAAAAAAGAAACAAAAATAATTGATCCAGTGCATTTTAACCTTTCGTTATGCCTATTGTTAGTCCTCTAAATATATTCTTACCCATAAGAATTTTCTGAAGAATTATATATAATTTTTGTAAATGTGATCCTCCTTCCCTGTGTGTGTGTATGTGTGTGTGTGTATGTGTGTGTGTGTGTGTGTGTGCATGTTCATGTGTGTGTTTGCACAAAATATTTAGCTCTTTTATTTCTGGCCCAGAGAAATGTGTGTAGATAGATATAATTCATTTTTTATGCAGATCTCCTATTATAATTTTGGTAAAAATAGTCAGATTTATATATTGTACATGGTGCATTGTAAACAACTTGGAGTCCAGCTTAATCTATATAACAAAAATCTAAGCAACCATTACATTGGAATGACCAGAATAAGAGGTTTCTATGATGTGCACTGACTACGAGGGGTCAGACACTCAATGCAGGAGCTGCCCCATGGAGGTCAGTGTGCTTCCACAGAGAGAGCACCACTCAGCCAGAAGCGAGCACAGTGGTTGTGGTGGGAGCCTCTCCCCACTCCATGAAGCACTAAGGAACAGTGAGCCAAGTGATAAGGAGCAGTGAGCAGGTGGGCAGAAAGGAGTGAGGGATCCCAGATTGCAAGAGTGATGTCTGACTGCTGGCATAGGTCCAATCCAAGAATATTCCCTGTCTGGTCCCAGACTGTGAGAGGGCACAATTGGGGCTGTGGGACTCCCACCCCTCACAGTGCATGAATTCTATGCACTGGGCCTCTAGTATTATTATAAACAGGAAAAAAAAAAAACCAAGATTGTGGCATAGGTGAACACCTAAACTGCTGCCTCGCACCACAATTTCAAAACTACAACTAAAAGACAGAACAGACATCATTCAGAACCATAGGAAAGCTGGGTGAGTGGAAATTCTACAAGTAGAAGGAAAGAGAGGGGCTCACAGAGACTCAGAGGAGCTGCAAAAATCTGAGACACGCATGTGGAGAGAATGGGCAGTGGAGTGCCCAGCTGGCTTCCTCTTGTGGAGGGGAGACAGAAACTCTCGACTACACTGAACCTCAGTTCTGACTGCAATGAATCCCAGTTCCAGCAAGACTCATATGGGGGAGTCTGGACTTTTGGAAAAAGCAAGGAGTGCACAGAAACTCAAGGTAGCCATGAAAGGCAAAGTTCTGGAGGTGCACATGCTCAAGTGCATGCAAAGAAGGCAGCAGTGATCACCAAGGGACACTGAAATACAGGGGCAGCGTAGGGCAGGGCTGATGGGAAGCCAAGGCTGTCTGCTCAGCCCTGAGACTCTGCCCCATCCAGGATGAGCACAGAGGCTTTTGCAATTTTGCAAGTCTTGTGCCATAAGGCTGACTCCAGTACAGAAGTCCTCCAAGCATAGACACAGCTGATCCTCCCCACCAATTGGCTTGGAGGCCAATTCGCCCAGTGGTACAAACAACAATCAAGACTTAACTACAACAATGCTGTACACACATTCCACAAAGGGGTGCACCAAGACTCTACCTCAGGTAATTGGGGAGGTGAAGCTACTGGGCCATATGGGACACCTAGCACAGAAAGCCACTCTACCAGCTCAGAGAAGCAGCAAAAATGGGGAGATAAAGAAACAGATCACTAACAAAAGAAATGGAGAAAAACAAATGACTAGATATAGAGTTCAAAACCACAGTTATAAGGTTTTTCAAGAATTTCCGAGAAAAGATCAATAAATTTAGCGAGGCCCAAGAGGAGATTAAAAAGGACCAACTAGAAATTAAACATACACTGACTGAACTAAAAAATATTATTCAGAGACCTAACAGCAGACTAGGAGAATGCAAGAATCAAGTCAAAGATTTGAAATACAAAGAAACAGAAAACACTCAACTGGAAAAGCAAAAAGAAAAAAGAATCCAAAAAGTTGAAGATAGTGTTAGGAAACTCTGGGACAACTTCAAGTGTACCAACATCAGAATTATAGGGGTGCCAGAAGAAGAGAGAGAGCAAGATACTAAAAACCTATTTGAAGAAATAATGACTGCAAACTTCCCCCACCTGGTGAAAGAAATAGTCTTACAAGTCCAGGATGTGCATAGAACTTCAAACAAAAGGAATCCAAAGAGGACCACACCAAGAAACATCGTAATTAAAATGCCAAGAGCAAAACACAAAGAGAGAATATTAAAAGCAGCATGAGAAAAACAGTTAATTATTTACAAGGGAGCACCCATAGGATTGTCAGCTAATTTCTCAACAGAAACTATGCAGGCCAAACAGGAGTAGCAAGAAATATTCAAAGTGATGAATAGCAAGAACCTACAAACCAAGATTACTCTACCCAGCAAAGCTAACATTCAGAATTGAAGGTCAGATAAAGAATCTCACAGATAAGAAAAAGCTAAATAAGTTCATTAGCACCAAATCAGTATTATATGAAATCCTGAAAGGTATTCTTTAAGAAGAGGTAGAAGCAGAAAAAGGTAAAGATAAAAATTAGGAACAACAAATGCATAGCTATCAACAAGTGAATCTAAAAATCAAGTGAATAAAAAATCTGATGAACAGAATAAACTGGTGAATATAATAGAATCAGAGGCATAGAAAGGGAGTATACTGACAATTCTCACGGGGAAAGGGCTGAGGGGGGTAAGGGAAGAGACTGGACAAAAATCATACACCTATGGATGAGGACAATGTGGGGGAAGGTAAGGGCAGAGGGTGGGGTGGGAGCTGGGTGGAGGAGAGCTATGGGGGAAAAAAGAGGAACAATTATAATAATCTGAACAATAAAGATTTATTAAATTAAAAATGGTATTATAAACCATTGATGCTGATTGAATTAAACATCAATATCTTAAAAATAATAGCCATTTAATTTTAAAATAGTAATATAGTTTTCCAAGTAACAGAAAGAGCAAGGATATGTTTTCATTAAAGATGTAGTGTTGCAGTCTACAGTTAGATTTCATTCCAAGCAATGTTTTGTTTTTAAAATAAAGAAATAAAATACAATATAGAGATAATGAAACTCTCAGCTGAGTTAAATGTTTACTCTACAAATATTAATAATAAGTTTCCTAGTTATATGTAAATGATAAAGATGTTGATAAATTGTAAAAGAATAAATCAGGCCCTAATTTGCCTGCAATATGAACCCATTTGATGATGAAAGACATACTCAGATTGCTGCTTTCTAGGTTGTAGGAGAAGTGTAAACAATGCAAGGATTATGACATTTTGCCTTATCAAATTCAAGGGTTTACAAAATATTTTTAATTTAACTCAAGTAAGTTCAATGCAAATAAGAATATAATGTCTAGCCGAGACCGGTTTGGCTCAGTGGATAGAGTGTTGGCCTGAGGACTGAAAAGTCCCGGGTTCAATTCCAGTTGGGGGCATGTACTTTGCTTGTGGGCACATCTCCACTGTGGGGCATGCAGGAGGCGGCTGCATCGATGTTTCTGACTTTCTATCTCTCTCCCTTCCTCTCTGTAAAAAATCAATAAAATATATTAAAAAAATAATAATATGTCTACAATTTGTAGTTGAAAGTGCTTCCCTGATGTGTGGCCAAGGTACCTATCTGACATAGAACTGTATTTTAGTGTACAGCTGCCAAACCTGGGGGAGGAGAGAAGTCTGTGTCATATAAGGAATCCTGAGATAATGAAATGTGGCTGCACTACATTTATCCAATGTTCTGTTTATATCCTCTCAGGCCTTACAATATCAATGGCTGTCTATTCTAGGTGTCAAAGACCAACAAGTTCATGAAGACTTTTGCTGGCCTCCAACTGCATTGCTAGGGAAGTGCTTGATAATTAATGTCACCTGAGATGACTTTAAAGACTAACAGGAGCTAGTGTATAACTATCTCATTCTTGCCCCACCAAACATGTTCTTATCAAAATACCCAAGGGGAATTATGCTCATGTACACATGGTGACAACTTGCTTAATAACATTTTCTTCCCTAATATTTATTGACTATTCTCCTTTACCATCCTACATCTACTTTTTCCAACTGGGAACATGGAATCACCTCCCAAAAAAACTATGTAGAGCACTTAAACTAAATATTTTCTTCAAAGTCTTTTAGAAGAACACACTAAGATTCCTATTAAAGAACTAAATAAAATATAAGAGCAGAAACATGACACCTTTCCCCAAAAAAATCAATGAGATTAATCATTTAATATATTTAAAATAAAAAACATTAATAAACAAACATTTATGGAAATATAAATATTAATCAAATATTGTCATTATAATGGGTTAAGGAAAATTGAAAAATTATTCAAAAATAAACTAAAATATGAAATCAAACAAAATGTAGTCATATAAATTAAAAATAAAATATTAGCTAATCTTTAAAAATAATAAAATTTTACTGTCAAAAAAATAAAATCTGCCAATGGTGTCATCTTCTAATTATGTGTGTATTTTTATACAAAAACATCAGGTGCTCTAAATTTTCCACTGATATTTCTATAACTCTTTTTTCAAATAAAACTCATCTGTTGGTTGATATTTTGAGATGCTCTTTTAAAATATTTTTTCTTTTCAGCAGGAACTTCAATATATTTCTCAAATGCAGTGGTTCCCATCCCCTCATTTTACTAAACCAATATTTTTCCATTTTGTAAACTTAATCAAGATTGGTACCGTTATGGTTGTATTCTACATGTTAAGTAAATCTTTAATATATTTTTATTGATTTTTTTACAGAGAGGAAGGGAGAGGAATAGAACATTAGAAACGTAGATGAGAGACATAGATCAGCCACCTCCTGGAGATGTGCCTGCAAACAAGGTTCATGCCCTTGACTGGAATCGAACCTGGGACCTTTCAGTCTGCAGGCTGATGCTCTATCCATTGGGCCAAACAGGTCTCGGCTCTTAAGTAAATCTTTAACTAGAATAGGAGGAATTATTCTTTCAATATAAGCTGCATCAGTCAAGTTCTTGTCAAGAAAACTAAAACTCCTCTATCTAGTTAGTGCAACTTATAACTGTTCAATATAGGAAACTAGGAGCATTAATTAAATGCTGAAGGACTGCAAAGTAAGGCAGTAATTCTGGGGATTCAAAGGAGCTGTGCCAAATCACTGCAAATTTCAAGGAGAGTGAGTGCCAACAATCTTTGTTGCCTGTAGTACAGAATAGTCTCAAAGGAGATGATTTTGTAGCCAACGACTAACCTCTCCTTCTCTTTTGCCTTCCAAATCTTTTTTTTAAATTAAATCTTTATTATTCAGATTATTACATTTGTTTCTCTTTTTTCCCCTCCATAGCACCCCTCCACCCAGCTCCCACCCCTCCCTCTGCCCTTAGCTCCCTCCCATTGATTTCATCCATAGGTGTATGATTTTTGTCCAGTCTCTCCCTGTACACCCTTCACCCCTTTCCCCCTAAGAATTAACAGTCCACTCCCTTTCTGTGCTCCTGATTCTATTATATTTACCAGTTTATTCTGTTGACTTGCTCATGTGTTTTCCTTGGTAGATTCTGTCCTGGAACTATACAAGACAAAAGTCTTCTAATAAATGTCCTTCAGTACTATTCTTTGCCATGTTAAGGAAGTTATGAAATACTGTATGATAGTATTGCACTGATCACAAATACCATAGGACAGAAATAGCGCTTTATTATCATTTTCTTCATTCTCTTGAGCACTGTGGAATTATTGACATCTTTTAAATAAACACATTATTTTAATTTGAAATTGTAATACAGCATAGTACTTTCTACATGTTTTCTAAGATGTAAAAGTTTTACTTTATATGTTTTATCCTAACACTAATGTACTAGAATATAGAATCACAAACAAACAAAAACAACAATAAACCATTGCAGTTATTAGGAGTGATTATTTCTTGAAGGGTGGGAGAAGGCTTCTTAAAAGAGGTAACATTTGCATTGGTCTTATAGACACAGAGACATAGAAAAAAGAATTTCAGCTGCATCAAATTGAATGAACAAGGCAAAAGACTATAAATATTCTTAACTCCTGCTGCTAAAATAGTCTTCCTAAAGTGTTATTCTAATTATAGAATGCACTGATGCTAAAAAACATTCAAAGGTTGCTCATGTCCCAGTAAATTCCTTATAAACTGTACACGAGGTCTGAGAAATTGCCCAGTGTAGACCCAACCAACCTTTCCATTGCGAGTTCTCGTTAATCTCCTATGCAAAAAGTGTGTTTCTGTCAGGTTTAATCAATCTCTAATAAGGAGCAACACTCAGCCTCTCTCTTTGTCCATGTCTTTTCTTACAGAGCTCTCTGCCTGAAACTTCTACATCTCTTTTTTCCATATCACATTCCACACAACAAACCTATGTTTTCCACACAAGAAAACCCATTTATTTACATTAGCAGTTTCTGTGCTTCCTTCCCAGCCTACCTCAAAACTTGATGAAGTTTGCCTCCCCTGGTCTTCAATCTACATATTTATATCTACTGTATTCTATTTTGAGGATTTTTTAGTTTTTTTTTTCTGTACAATAAGTGATCTAAAACACCACAATATCCAACATACACTAACCTCAGGGAAGGGTTAGTAAATACACAGATTGGAATCATGCTGTTCTTTGTTCTTGAATGGAATGGTCCCACAGAAAAAGCACAGGATACAGCACAACATAAGGGTACCTGTTACATATGGAGTGAGCAAAAACACACTAGCATTTTCTATGAAGATGTTAATTCTGAATTTGATTAGATTTATTTGTGACTATCTTACCCTGCCATGAGCTCATGTGATTCTTGATGGAAGATCACATATTACCCATATTTGCACTCCCTACCTGACTGTGCGACATCTAAGCAAGTGCTTTGTGTGAATACATGTTATTCTAAAGGGAGCCAGTAAATCATTACCTTGCCTAAATGAAAATAGGATGTATGCAGAATGGAAGGTCTTTATAAGATTTAATGATGTAACTGTAGTAATTTATTATTAATAGCTGTTGATTCTCTGGGACATATGAAAATGATTTTCAATGAATGCATAAAAATATGAACATACTTTTACTGCATCTGGGCCATGAATTAAAGAGTTTAGTGCAATCTTTACATTAGTGCAAATTTACATTTCTTTTTCCCATATCAAATCTTACAGAATAAATATAAATGAAAGGGTAATTCAAGTATGGTAGGGAAGAGTCAATATTGCTAGTCTCTACTGGGGAAGGAGGAATTATGATCCTGGTGATGTTTCTGTTCTATTTAGTCTCATAACTTTCCAAAGAATGTTTTTCCCTGAAATACAATTACTTTCGTCTTTTGTTATTATAAGAGGAATAAAAGTAATGTTCCACTTAATTCATTCATGGAATCCATATACTCTCTTCCATTAATTTAATCCCAAACATTTGGTAAGGAAGTCAAATAAAAATTGGATTTTAAATAAATATCAGATAACTGTGAAGTTCAATAGCATGTGAGTATACAAAATGAGGAACCGTGAGCCCCTTTTCTTTCCCTCATGATGGCTTTAATAAATACAGATCCATTCATTAATTCTGGAACAAATATTTAATTCTCCTACCATGTGTCAGACACTGTACTAAATGTTAGGAAAATAAACTGGTAAATATTATATGATAGATAAAACAGGACTGTCAGGTAACTGAAAAAGAATGGTAATCTTGTAAAAAAAAA